>VZRW01004543.1:11201-25918 GCA_013398125.1 Aegotheles bennettii | reverse complement strand
TTATGGAGACCAGCTGAGGGAACTGGGGTTATTGAGCCTGGAGAAGAGGAGACTGAGAGGAGACCTCATTGCCCTCTACAACTACCTAAAGGGAGGTTGTAGTGAGGCTGGTGTTGGTCTCTTCTCCTGAATTGCTGATGACAGGACGAGAGGAAATGACCTCAAGTTCCATCAGGGGAAGTTTAGGTTGGAGATTGGGAAGAAGTTCTTTACTGGGAGGGTGGTTGGGCACTGGAATGGGCTGCCCAGGGAGGTGGTGGAGTCACCGTCCCTGGGGGGGATCAAAAAACAGGTTGATGAGGCACTTGAGGCCATGGTCTGATGGTCTAATGGTCAGGAATATGATGGGATAAAGGTTGGACTTGATGACCCTGGAGGTCCCTTCCAACCAGAATGATTCTATGAGGTTCTGATTAGGCACTAGCATCAGGAGAAATTTGATGTAGGTGTACAGAAAGTGAGGTAGCCAGGAGATAGCTGTGCTTGCTCTGGATATCAGTGCTGAACTCTGAACTAACAGCCTTCACTTGAGGCTAAGACATCAACGTGACTCTGAAAACGTTAGCTCAGTAGCTGTCAAAAAAATCAAGTAGTGTTATGGAAGGAGTAGAGAATAGAATTTCATACTACACAGAACTGTGAATTCAAGTAATAACTGGAAAAATCCCACCGAGAGCAAGAGTAGGGCAACATCTCTGTTCCTGGAGGAACCTGAACAGCAGGTTGTCTGAGGCCGTGAAATAATGGTAGGAAAAGCACCAATGTGTTCTTGCCTTGTCCTTATATTCTGCATTTTTAAGACCCTGTTGTTCAGCATGAAGCAGGCGCTAGGCAGTTTCACAATCTTGATCCCTTTTGACATTCAGCTTTTCAGATGATGCATTGGAGAAGTAGCAACCGCCACAGAGTGACTGTGAATGCCAGGTCAATGCCTTTCCAGAGACATTGTCAGGTTTTTTAAATCAGATTTGACAGACAGTAACTTCTGACATGTGGGCTTCAAATATTTGTTTCTGTCTTTGAACTCGGATGATACCTACTTCGTATTTCAGTGGAGTTTTCACTGGTAGTGCAGTTGCTAGAAAACCTTTTGGGTTTGCCTTCAAAAAAAAAGGTGTCTCAAGAGGACTTGGCTCTGGTTTTTAGCTGAGATGGTAAGTCATTGTGGCAGTCAACTTGTAAAAGGAAAACTCCTCCCTTTGCATAACACACTTTAAAAATTGTAACATGGTAGGGCACACGGCAGGTACTGGTAGATCAGATTGAGCTCCCTGTCAGCGTTTGGAGCTCAGAGCTGTGGTATTTAATTCCCTTAGTAAGCAAAACGTTCTTCCCCATAGGATTTCCTCTGTTCTTTGAATCTCCTTATTCAGAAGTAGCAACTCTACGTGCACAATTTAACGGTTTATTTGGTTCCGCTTGAATATGTCCCCCCCATGTTCCGAACGGAGTGAAATGCACACAGGGTTGGTTCCCAGTGGTCCACGTTCTGCATGTTGGTGTCCAAGGTGTGCTGAGGGGAAGGCAGAGGAGCAGTGACTTGTGAAGTTTTTGAGTCTTGAAAATAGTGAAACTGTTGTCCTTCCTAAATGGGATTTAGAATCTGTTAATAAATAATAGCGTTGCATCCAGTCTAATAAAAGGCATTGCTTACCCCTGCTACCTTGGCTTCCGTTATGGTACTGCAAGTGTTTGTTTCAGTTCTTTCCTTTTCTGAGAAAGTTGACCTAAAAATGTGTAGTGGTTCAAGCTTGTGCATGTGGAATGCTGTTAAAAAAAACACATTGTATGTTTAAACAGCAAGTCCTCACTTTGCATTAGCATTGCTTAACATGTAATTAGATATCTAAAGGAAAGGTATTTACTGTGACAAAATAATTTGCCATCGTTCTGAGAGAATTCTCCTTGTGTAAAACCAGTATGTCCTCGTGTTACTAAGCTGAATTAATTTTTGCTGACGGTGTCAACCAGGGTTTAATTTTTAAAGCCAGTGACAGTCACTCACTTTTTGAGGCATTTTATCAGTAGAAGATAAACAGATATTTTCCTGACTTAAAACCTGTTTTGCGTTTTTTTTTCCAGTGTAGAGAACTCTACAAACAGCGCAGATGCATCTAGCAACAAGTTTGTATTTGGACAGAACATGAGCGAGCGAGTCCTAGTGAGTATCCACTGTGTGAACTGTCGTGATTATGTGAGCAGTCTGTGTTATGGACTCTCACTGAGGATTTGGAGAACGTTTAATTACACTTGCCACTGGAGCACAGACTTCCTTGTAGATAACTTACACTGAGCTGCAGCATGGGGGTTTCATTACAAGCTGTTTGTAGCAGCAGTGCACTGCAGGATTTCCCAGCCAAGCTCCACCAGTGGAAGGCTATGGGGTGCCTTCTCTCTGGTGCAGGTGTTTCTCAAGTCCAAGCACTTGATGGCAGAGCTTGCTTCTTTCAATGGCTTCCTCAATAGAATTATTGAGGTGTTTTATATTTGCTGCCCTCCAAACTGAGAAAGGTTCAGTACATGACTCCCCCAGTGAGAGGACTTCAAGTCCAGCAGGAAGGCAGCTGCCTCCATACTGAGATGTGATTGAGGAAATCCTGTTCATTGTGTTCCAACCCAAGATATAACTTCTGCCTCGCTGTTTCCTGCTGTTGATTTTATTGCTGTGGGGGTACAAAAGAGATGTTCAATGCTGTGCAGTCATACCTGTGGGACCACTGAGCAGGGAGCTTAGTCAAGCATCCCTTGAGTTGAACTGTAGCTGAAACTGGTTTGCTTTGTTGACATAACTTCAAATTAAGGGTGGAAATTTGGTTTCAGTTCAGGGGAAAATAATTTGAACTGGTTTTCAGGTCACACTCCATTCAACTCCTTGCTGGGGGCAGTAGGATAGCTCTTATGGTGAAAGCATGTCACCTGTGGGGTGGTTCTTCTGCTGTATGGTTTATAAACACTGGGGCTTCCCTTGGTAGCTGATCACTAATCTTATTCTGCAAAATTAGTGTATGCTTTCTCTCTTCTGTTTCCCTCCTCATTTTTGCAATAGAGTCCACCAAAATCAAATGAAGGCAGTACAGAGAGTAACAAGGAGAATGCTGCTACAGAGTCGGGGTCTGAATCTTCTCAGGAAGCCACACCAGAGAAAGGTGAACAACAAAATACTATTTTGGGAATGGTAGTTAATCCTTGCTTAAATGATTTTCAATATCCCATTACTTTATAAAAACATAACATTTGAATGTTGCCTTTACTGTTGCCTGTAACCAAAGATACAGACTGGGGGTGGAGGTGATGTGCTGGGTGTTGTAGATTCTCTTGTCCTTTTATCTCTGATAGTAAACACAGACAGGCTACACTGTCTTTCTTGTGGTTGTTCTGTGGTATTGGGAGTATCTTCAGCAGAATGAAAGTAGAGGGAATTAACAGAGCAGGTACTTGGACGTAGAGTGTAGAAGAAATGTGGCAAACTATTTTTTAACAATTCTATTATACTTCCAGTGACTGAATGTCCGAGTTAAATGTCTGTTATATCGAGTGGGTGCACCAAAGGTGTTGCTTGAATCAAGAGCTATTTGCTAGATTCCAGACTTCTGTGACTGTTCAGAACGGCTGGATTTTCTGGAAATTTTGGAGGCTCTGGGTTTTCTCCAGCAAACTGCTTGCAAACCAAAGTAAAAGTGGAAATGAAATGTGCTGTACATGTGTAGGCATGTCTGTAAGCTGGTAGCAGTATCAGTACTGCTGGAGCACCTGCACATGCATAGGTGTTCATTGTTAGCAAAAGGTTTGAAATATTGGGAGTGGGGACAAAATTTTTCAATATTTCAATTTTCAATATTCAATATTTCAATTTTTCTATCCCTTGTCATTTTGTGCTTTTAAAATATCTTAAAAGACAAACTGACTTCTGCTGAAAACTTCACTCCTGTTTCTAATGTTCTATTCATGTCTGTCTTTTGTACTTTATTTCTCTAAATTCTGATGTACTTGTGAGACCTTTATAAATCTTACATTTCATCTGCTAATCATTCTCAAACTTTCAAAATGTTGTTCAGCTAATAATATTTCAGAATCACTGGCAGAGTCTGCAGCAGCCTATACAAAAGCAACAGCAAGGAAGTGTTTGTTAGCGAAGGTAGAAGTGATTACTGGGGAGGAAGCTGAAAGTAATGTGTTGCAGGTAAGAAACAGATAAGTAGAGGAGCTTTGAGTTTATGGGGAGTCATATGGATGTCCAGTCAGTGCATGCCACCTGAGTCCCTACAACTCAGCCATGCTCTAGCTCTCCTATGTACTTTCTTGTGTTAAAATGCAAACTTTGGATAATTACTATCAGATCCTTACTTTCTTGTTTCTTAATTTCCTTTTTGAGTAATTTTAGTGTTTGGGCCATCCAGACAAACCTTAAGCATACTTTTCTGAATATATCACATAAAAGCATGTCCTACAAAACAATTATTTGGAGAATTTAAAAATATTTTTAGTTCATTTAAAAGTTCTTTAATTATTGTATTACTGAGGACTTCTTTAAAACTCAGACTGAACTATTATGCCAGCAACCTGCTTTCTTGTGTGGCAGAAACCATAAAACAGTACTCAGGAATTTGTCTTCAATTTAATTGAATTAGTGACATTCTAAGAGGACACTCAATCATGACTTAGACTCCTGATTTTAATTGTGATTTACTTAATATTGTGGTTATTCATTAACTTAAATATGCTTACTAGCTTCAGTATGTCCTTAAAGGACAGCTGTATGTACACCAGCTGTAGGTGACTGAATATGATCTAGATTATTACTTCAGTCAACCACTATGCTATGGAGATTTTTCTGTTACAGATTCAGTGCAAGCTGTTTGTATTTGATAAAAACTCTCAGTCTTGGGTGGAAAGAGGTCGAGGACTTCTGAGACTCAATGATATGGCCTCAACAGATGATGGGACATTACAGTCTCGGCTGGGTAAGAGGAACCAAGGGCAATGAGGTACTGGATGACAGTCAGTGCTGTTTTCATAGGATGCTTCCATGACACGTCAGCAACCACTTTAGGTTATGTCTTAGCTACAGCAACTCAGAAGCAGTTTGGATCTGCTCAGTTTATGATCATTTCCTCCAAAGAGAGTATCTTTGCATGTCCTCCCATTGCAGCAAATGTTCCATTTACTTTTTTACCCATAAGAGCAAAGTGTATTTAGCAACTATAATATTTGACTAGAAATTTATGGTAATGTTTTTCAGATCTGGGCTCTCTGCTTTTTGGGTTGGGGTGCTTGTGGTGGGGGAAGTCTCTTATAGTGCACAGTTGTCCAGACTGGCAGGAATGTGCATTAGCCCAAGATTATCAGCTTGGATCCAACCACTGAACTTGTACTGAACTAATGTACTAACATATAAGATGTTGGACTGAGTATCTTTTGACATGACTGATAATCTTTAATAGCCTACATTCTTCTGATTAACAGTTGTGATAAGATTCCTGTTTTAAGGGCTTTCCCTTGAGGTTCTTTGCAAAGAGACTTCACAAAAGATTCACACAATAAAAGCCATCTTGGCTGTTTTGAGCTTCCTGTTGTGTCTTCTTCCACCTAACTGTTCTTGTATGTTGGCTTTAGTGATGAGGACTCAGGGGAGTCTCAGGTTAATCTTAAATACCAAGCTCTGGGCTCAGATGCAGATTGATAAAGCTAGTGAGAAGAGCATCCGGATCACCGCCATGGATACAGAGGACCAGGGAGTCAAAGTTTTTCTTATATCAGTGAGTATGGGTTTTTTGTTTAAATCTTAACCTTCCTGCTAAAACTGATGCTTGCTTAACTTGTAGTTGAGGTAACATTCCCATTCTTCACACCCTACCTCCTTACCACCACTCACTCCTCCCTAAAGGCAAGGGGCTTGGCAGACTTTGCCTGGAAAGTTTTACTAGTTGGGAAGAAATTCCACATAAAAAGCTGCCCTAGGAAGCCAGATTGTCCAAAGCATTGCCCATGTCTGTCATGCTATCTGTTCCATGCCTACTGAAACTATAACTAATGTAAGAGTAATGCAAATTGTTCGTTGCTATCAAGAGAAATAGGCATTTCATAGATTTCTGTGCAGCAGCTTAACCACAATCAGATCTGCCAGGGAAACTGTCACTGTCTGCAGCGTGGGTGGCTGTATAGGTGCTCACTGCCAGTGAAACACTAAGTGTCTGTCAAGAACATTGTGTTAGTAGTTAAGAGTAGCACATTTTAAGCTTGATTGTCTTTTAATACAGAGCATTCAAAGCAGCAGCAGGACAGTGAAAGTTATTTCTGTGCTTGCTGAATGGGGGAAATGGCAATCCCAGTTAGAATTACTGAAAACACTTGGGAGATCCTGATACAGGCAGCAGGAAAGGAAGGTCATCCTCTAATGTCTATTATGGGCACTTACACATTTGGAGAGGTCTGAACACATCATTTTGGCTTACACTGATTCTACACAAGGGGTTGCTAAAGAATTAAGTGTTCTTATGGGTCAAATCAAAAGAACAGCAACAAATAGTCAGCTTCCACTGTGACACTGATGAAGAAAAAGCAGTGGAATCAATGGGTAACTTTTTCTCAGCATTTTTATAGATTTGTAAAGTCTGAATTAACCTGTCATCAGGTTACTCACTATTGATTTTAGTATTGATAAAAAGTATCTTGTATAGAATAATTGATTCACTACAGCTCATTGCAGGGGAATTTTGCAGATACAGAGGTGACAGATTTAAATGACAGATGGGGAGGATGGAAACAAATTTTGAAAGAATCTGAGGAGTGGGATCGTTACCTTACAGTTAACTTGGGGTTATGGTAATAGTAGTTAATATAAGGACTTAATTGACATAGTGAAGACAGAGTTTTGTAGTATTTGAAGAGAGTTTCCTTTTAAATAATGTCCATTAAATGCTTGGTTCAATAGGCCTAAACATTCTTTTGAAGGCATGAAGTGGCCATTAACCTTAGAGTAAAAAAAGATGTATTCTTGGACAGGTTATCAGAGACGTTTCCTTCTGAAACAGCTGACCAGCATAAAAGAGTGTAAAAAGAAAAAAGATAAATGTAAAAAAAATGGAGTAATCACCTGACTTGGCTGCATGTCCATTCCATTTATTAACTTAATTACAATTAACTAATATGTGGAGTTGAGCAATTGACAAACCTGGAAAAACCTGTGCAAGGCCAACTTTAATTAAAAAATTCCTTTTAGCACGAGCTTTTGGGAGGTGTCAGGAGAGCTGTGTGACTCCTGGGTGAAGATGATGTTACAACATCAGCTAGTACTGGTTTTGTTAGCCAGGGAGAGTTGATGCTGAGCAAAGAGGAACATACCATCACCATCAGTTCAGTGTATCTAGTGCCTTGCTGTGTGGACCACAGCCCATTCTGACCTAGCTTGAAAAGCCCTGGATGAGAAAACAAAAGTAGATCGTGAAATTCTGAATGAGTGGTGTGTGTTGTGTAAGCAGTGTTTTACTCTAATTCCTTGCACCTTTTTCTTGCTTCTGAATAACAAAAATGTAGGCAAGCTCTAAAGATACAGGGCAGTTGTATGCTGCATTGCACCATCGGATCCTGGCCTTGCGGAGTAGAGTGGAACAAGAGCAAGAAGTCAAGAATGTAGCACCTGAGCCCGAGGTAACGCAATCAAACGAGGAAGACAGTGATGACGATGTCATTGCATCTTCGGGATCAGCTGGAAGTGGTAAGCAAGAAAGGCAACAGAGTTCCTGCTTTCCATTCATTCTCCTCTGTTCTTTAAGGTAGACAGTTACAGAGAGGACAGTCTGTCATAGACCTGTTCGTGACCTGTTCCTTCGCACAGGAGGTTGTGACTCATTGCATGAATTGCCTTTTTGAATGCAACTGTTTCTTTCTGCCTTTCCAAACTGGTGAAGAGACCTCTGTGCTGCTTCCATCTGTGTTACATTCCACAGTTTAGCAGAGATTATCCGTGCTTCAATTAGTTCTAGCTTTGTTTATGTTTTTTTATGGGCTTGTAGTGAATTCCACTTTTGCCTTCAACCTGGCCAAGGCTTGCACTTAAAACTTGAGATGACCGTCTTGGGCTGCTTCCAGCAGGCAGGATCCAGACTGACCCTTGAGCAGTGCTGTTTGGAAAGGAGAAGGCTTACAAAGGAGTGTGGAAAGTGCAGTGAATCTAATTGCACATCAGGAGACCATAATCTTAAAAAAAAAAAAAGCACACTGGTCTTCAGTTTGAGGAAGGCTTCCTGCTGTACTGCTGACTTGGGAGCCATCTGTGCTTTGCTTTCTTATGACTTAGAACATCCCACCTATGACAGAGACCAGTCCTCCATCCTGATTCACTGCAGAGAAAAAGAAGGAATTAATATGAACCAAAGCAGTGGGTGGATTGAAGAAGCTGGAAACTTAGCTTTTAGGCTCTGGGATGCTACCAGGATCCCCAGACCAGATTAGTCAAGAACGTAAAATTTTGCAGTGAACAGAACTTAATCTTGAAGTAAGATGTAACAGGGGGAGGGAGGGCTCTACAGTTCTCATTTGTCATTGAAATCCTAAATTTGAGACTTCTGTAGGCTCCTTGGGGTGGGTCTTTTCTGGTAAGGCAAGAAACAAAAGACATTTCTTATGACAACAACCACTTCTGTTTGTTTCAGGTCCTAATGATGAAGGTGACGGGCAGAATGTTGGCAGCACATAGCAGATGTGAGCCGATCTGCTTGCAAGGCTGCTATGAACACCATCTTGCAGGCATCTCTGGATACCCCAGGCCAGCTATTATTTCAGGCAGTGTTGAAGGCTCCAGGACTTAAGAACTGTGCATCCCTGTTCTGTTTGTTTGGTTTTTTGGTCTGGATCAGTAGATTCCACACAAAAAAAGCAGACTTGGAAACTACCTGAATGTGGTTTGGGACGTGAAAGCTCATCATATTGATGAGCCAAAAAAAAAAAAACCAAACATTTCCCCTCCTCCTTGTAATTGAAATGGCACATTACAGCTTGACACAGCTTTTCATTGGGACCTTTTGACTGTTTCTTCAGTAGTTCATTTCTTGCAGGCTTCCAAGATAGAACCTTGTGACACGGTTCCAACTCGAATTCTGCTTTCATAACCCCTGCTCCCCCTTATGAGTTTCTGCCACCTGCAGGGAAACCGTGTCCCCACCAGTTCCTACGCTCACTGACTGCCCTTTTGGGTTCATTCTCTTTTTTGGACTGCAGATGGGGCAGAATGTTTTTACCTTTTACTCCCAACGTAGGTTGTGGACACTGTTGTTCCCTGTTGAGTGGGTTTGTAAACAGAGAGAAACAAAACATTGTGGTTCACCAGAAAAGCTTTTTTAATGCGGTAACAAGACTTCAAAGTCCACAGGACGTTTTGCTAACTCGTTTTCTTTCTTCCCATTTAATTATTTTTATTTGGGGATTTATATTGTGGTGATAATTTTTTATTTTAGTTTTTCAATAAGATGCTCTTGTGTGTTGAAAAAGTGAAACTCTTGTTTTGTACTGTTCTTTTCTGTTACTATTTAAGGGAGAGCTAAGCCACTATATATAATAGATGTTGCATACAATTTTTCTTAGAAAATTACATGTTTCTGTGGCTACAGTGCAGTGTAGGAGGCATACAGGTTACACCTTCAGAAAAGTTCATGAGGAAACAGCTGTTAGCCCTTGGAAGAATAAAATGGGCTCATGTAATGAGCTCTGTCAGCCATTAAAATAAATCAGTATAATAAAGCAGCTCTCATTTAATGGCTTGATTCAACAAGCCATTTAAGCACTTGCCTGACTTAACCACATGTGAATAATCTTACTGAAGTCAATGCAACTATTCATGCTTAAAGTTGAGTACATTTTTAAATATCTTGCTGAATTCACGGCCTTAAATAGAAAATTAACTTCTAACCCTTCCTGTCCCTGTTCTGTTTCCTGAAGTCTTGCAGCATGAAGAAAAAGGTAATGCCAGCTTTGAATAATTTGGGCTGAAGGATATTGTATTCTGTTCCACCAAAATAAAAGCAAGAATGTGTTTTCCTGTGTGTAATTCTGAAGTACTCCTACTGTAACCATAACTCACCTTTTGCTTCGGATGTTTTCTAATAATTTGGGCCTTTTGTGTGAAAGTTGAGTTTTGTTTTGTTATTAAAACACATGGTGTATTCTTGTCCAGCAAAGTTGGGATTTGGTAGTCACTAAGAACAGTGACCAGGTCACTTTCTCTATAAATTCCCCAAACTGTCCTATTTCCCTATAAATAGCTACTGATAGATAATTTCTCACTTCCTTCCTCTTTCTCCTGTAGATTAAGGAGACCTAAAGTGCACCATCTAAAAGGAAATTAAAGGGGAAGAAGCGTTTAATGTAGCATGAATCGAAAACAAAAACCCAGATTGTAGCACAAAAGCAACTTTGAAATTATTGAAATAGCAAAACAGTCCTTGCCTCTGTTGTAATGGAACGTGCTTTTCTTCACTGGGAGTCAAACGTGTTTAATTTTGCCTGTTGTCTGTTGTTAACCATTGTTGGAGACTTGAACTGTTGCGGTGGGGAGGGGCTTTGCTTTTCATGAGAGCCCATTGAAGGAACATCTTGGATTACTTTTCCGGGGAGTGAAAAGGGCTAATGATGAGCTGTGCCACTGCATTTGTGATTTCTCTGGATTGTCTGCTCATGTCTTTTTGCATTTTGTTTTTTTTTCTTAGAGTTAAGAGGGTTTTTAACCATGCACAAACCAATTGATGCACCCCTTCTCATGCCGCTCACTAACAGACGCAGAACATGTTTCCTGATACCCCCCCCAAGTGTTTCTGCATCACAAGGTCTGGGGAACTTCTGTATTTTCAACTAAGTGATCTGCATTTTGGATCTTTTTTTACACTGAGATACTCAGATTTAAACTACTCTTTTCAAACAACCTTGCAGCATAAAGCTGCTTGCTGTCAGCATAAAGAAGATTAATAAGGTGTCTTGGTCAGCAGGGCCAACTTGTGGAGAAGCAGGTATTATTTCCTGGTCCTCCCAGCCTCCATGGGGTCTATGCAGTCTCACCTTAAGGTGCTTTACCTAAAATGAAATGATGGTGCATGAAGATTCAGAAAAATGGGGTAAGCATGCTTGCTTTGGGGGTTTGTGGTGATACACTATCACCTACAGCATTCTAAAAAAATCTGGCAATTATTTACTGATACAGATTTTATTTCAGCTGGAAGCTTTGCCTGTATGCTCATAGTGAAGAGGAAAGCATTAGTGTGAACCACGACCAGAATTGGCTGTAGATTGAGTTCAGGCCCTGCCCAACAAGATGTGTTAGGCCAAAGCAACACTCTTACTTCACTCTGCTTTAAGCCTTAGTAAACTAGTGACAGGTAAAACCAGATAATGCCCGTGTGTTTTGAAAGATTTATGTAAAACTGTCATATCAAATGTATGTGGGAACTACATTAAAACTTTTTATCAGAAAACAAGTGAAGAGATGCTCGGAGCGCTGTGTGGTGTGTCCTGTGCTGGGCAGTGGCTGCTGAAGGGAGACTGATGGTGCCCAGGTTTGCTGCCTTCAGTAATTCCCCCGTTGCAGCACAGTCCTGCTGTGCCTGTGCTCTCAGGGCTGTTGTTAGCATGTGCATGGTGTTAGCAGTCACTGTATATCTTGCCCTGGCTGCTAACTGGTGTGGGCACAGCCTTTCAAATTGTCCAGGGATAAAAAAAAGGTACTGAGGAGTGTGATGAGGCTGAGCACATCTGATGGGGAAAGTGCTGTGAGAATGGTGGTGCTACTGACCCAAGAAGTAAACCTCTTATTCATAAAATGAAAAATGAGATTACATTCCCAGGAAATACAGACATTAAGGTAAGAAAATTTGCAGTTACACCTTTCTGTGGTCCAGTTCACGGTGCACAATGCACTGCTTCAGAGGAGACAGGGCAGGGAAAGATCTAAATAAACAAATCCTTGGCAGCCCTCTGCTGAAACCAGGCTGGGCAGGTGTCCAAATTGTTAGAAGCCTGCGGGAGTAAAAAAAACCCAAATGTAACGACTCTTCCCTCTGTTCCCAGTCACTGAGGTGTCAACTCCATTGCTTAGGTGTTGCTGCCATTAAATGACTGTTCCTCATGTGTCCAGTTCTGCAGTTTACTGGCCTCTTGTTCTCCCAGTGAGTGTAGAAAATGGTTTATTTCCTTTCTAGAAACATGTTACATATTTGAAAATTTACCATGTTTCCCCGTAATCTTCTCTAGTTTTAGGAATTCCAGTTATGATAATTGCCATAATTTGTCATGCAAGATTTCATTAAACTGACTTTTCACTGTGCACTTTTCTCCCCTTGTTCTTTGGTCTTTCTGTGCATCAACGTGCTTAAACAACTCCAGAGTCCATCATGTGGGTAGCAGATGAATTCAGAATGTTACAATAACAATGGTATAAAAGTATTTTAATTTCCCAGGGTAATTTTCCCCCCTGTGATAATTAACAACAGAGGTGTTGAGAGGATTGCTGAGCTAGGCTCTAAGTCAGTCTTAATTCCTGTCCCCTAGGTTATGGTATCTTGCAAAGAAATGCTCAAAGATAATTTCTGTAAATAAAAGTCACTTAAATATAGCATTCAACATTCCCTTTTGACTGCCTCCTTTCAAGGGCTTAATCTTTAAGCTCCATTAAGGAAAGCTCAATTTGCCATCAAGCACACTGGTAACTGCTGCTTGGGATGGGCAGTGAGTGCCTTTCCCAAGGATATCTGTGAATTGAGTGTAGGGTGTGTTTTAAACAAGCCACCCCTGACTCAGTTCTGGTACCTTCAGCTTCTAATGAAACCTAGGAAAAGCAAAGTCATAACATTGCATGTGATGTCCTGGTCCTGTTCAGGAGCCCAGGAGGGATCAGTCAGCCCCTGGCTGGGGGACGTGTGGTGCTGGCTCTGAGCAGCCTGTGCCTAGCCTCGCTCTGTACTAACTGTGCACCTGGGAATGCTCTTCATGTTGACCACTCAAGTAACTCACTAGTTGTAGTCTGTTCTTCAGACAAGGTACAGTTCCTGCTCTGGAGAGTTCAGGGTGTGAGTCCAGAAGCAGATAGGAGGTCTATCGAATAATGAAAAACCTCAAGAGAGAGGGAGGATGGGGAAGTGTTGGGATTGCAAGTTGCTGGTGGGTGGTTCTGCACTCAAAATAACTTTCAGAAGTTGGAAGGAAACCAAGTTACAGCTTGTAGTATGATAGTGTCACTCCCCATGTAACAGCTGAGGGAACAGTGCGCTGTATTGGTTATAACTGGCTTATAGCCATGGGCTACTGTTAATCATAAAACACTTGACTCCAAGTTACTGTTCTAAGAGCAATGTTACTCACCCAGGCTGATTTAGATATTGCCTTCCCTGGTACATACCTGTTCATGGTAAGATAAGTTGCATCTTGCTGTAGTGGTTCTCTAATGAGCACTAATTGCCTAGGAAGTGTCTTACAGCATTCGGAAGTCTGAGGACAGGCCTCTGAAAAATAAACCATAGCAGCAGTGTACCAGTCCCTAAGGTGAACTGGTCTCTAGGTGAGGCTGGTTAAGAGCTGCACACACCCAGGTGCCCTGGCTTGCAGCTTCAGGCTTTGTCCCTGCTGCAGCCAAGGAGAGATGTTGGGAGGAGCCCTGGTCCCGCTTGTCTGTGGAAGGAGCAGTGTGAAGGCACTGCATGGCAGGACAGAATGGCTTTTAGCAGCTGCTGAAGCCTGGAAGCGTTTCCTTATGTCAGGGCGTGGAGTCTTATCCCATGCAAGACGTGGTGACTTCCATGTGTCTAGGCTGGGGAGAGAGCATTTGCACCCTGTCCCACCGTGCAGCCATGGGCGTTCCAGCCCTGTCTGTGATGGTCATGCAGCCTTGGGGGTGCTCAGAAAGGACTGAGCAGAAGGCATAAAGCTGCCCTACAAACCCTTTAATCACTGCCCCTTGCTCAGTAGTTGCATTTGGGTTTGCATTGTTAAGAAAAGCCGTGGTTTTGGGGCACAGGGGAAGCAGTAACAGGAGAGGAGCTGCCTCTGTCGTTAGTACCCCCCCAGCTCCTCCAAACACCCCCACGTGAGATGGGCCCAGGCCTGGATCCTCACCCCCTCCCTGCCTGTGCTCTGTTCTCTCCCCACTGACCGGGCTGGGCAGGCCTGCACCTCGCTGCCCTGCGGCACCAGGACGGCAGTGGGTGCTGGTACAGCTCACTGGGGGGACTGGGGGAGCAGGACCTGGCCCACACCTCCAGCTGCTTGGAGCTCCTGGCCCAGAATGGGGGCTGTGGGGTCTCCAGCATAACTGGGAAAAGAACAAATAAAGCATTCAATGAGCTTTTCACAGCCAGGAGCAAGAGGTGAGGAAAAGCTGGAGCTCAGCACCGATCCAGCCAGGGACTGGGGTTATTGCAGGGGTGGGGAAAACAGCCCGGGGAGGGATTTGCTGGGAGCAAGGTGGGGAGGAGCTGGGGGGGGGTTATTGGCAACTGAGGCCAACTGGGAACAGAAATACCCAGAGCACAGGCTGGGACACGGGCGGTGTCAAAGGGTCTGTGTTATTTCAGGAGGAAAAAAGGGAGACACAAGTGTAACTGTGCAGAGACACTTCAGCTCCTGACAGCCCAGGAAAAACCCGAGCACTCTTTAGCTATAAACAGCCCCTGCCCGAACACCCCAAACACCCCAACCGCCCCCAGCCCGCGCTGAGCCGGGGCAGGGCCGGGGCTCTCGGA
>VZRW01004540.1:0-16965 GCA_013398125.1 Aegotheles bennettii | reverse complement strand
CCCCAGGGGCTCCACGGATTTCGAAAAGCCCGCGCTGCGCCGAGATTGGCCACGACTCTCGGGTTTTTCTGGTGCACAGCAGTTTTGGGGTTAAACTGGAGCTCTACCGGTTTTTTTCTCTCACTTGGCGGAAGAGGTGGTGAACTTCCTGGGTACGTGCTCGCCGCCCCTCCCCGGGCTTTTTCACTTGCAGTCCGGTTCAGTCCCCTGCGGACTCATCCCTTCCCTGGAAATCGTAGGATGAGCGGACGCTGAGGAGCACAAATGTTTCAAGCTGACTTTTAAGCGGCCCTTGGTGCTGCCCGCGCGTGAGCGGCTTCGGTGCTGAACCTCTCGCGCCTCGGAGCCGTCGGGCACCGGGGGCTCGTTTCCGTTACGGTACCGAGGGCAAAACTCTATCACACACGTCCCTGCTAAATGAAAGTGGGACAGCCCTGCAATAAGTATTATGGCCTCTGGAATGAGTCGGGGTAACGACAACAGCAGTTCACTTTTGTCCTCTCGCAACTTACCCTCCCTGCTCACTCAGGGTAGGCATCAGGGTGCTTCTTTCCCTTTTCTGAGAGGTAAGAGGGAAAACTCAAAGCATTATAACTGTTTGGGTTTTTTTTTTTTTTAAGAAAATTCGGTTGGAGCAGTTACCCACCTCAGGTATTGCAGTAGCTGAGATTTAGAAAATTAGGGCATTACTGAACACAGATGGTGATGGAGAGCACTGGCCTATGTACAATAATACCAGTCAAAAATACCTTTACAGGCAACGAGTATATAGCTGTGACTTCAACTGAATAGACTTTATAGCCCTTAGCTGAAGGTTGTTCCACACTATAGAAAGGAAGTGTATGTGTATGCAGAAACACTGGATGGACTAGCTATGCAGGCTCCAGTGGATATACTGTCCAGTACAGGGACAACATTAACAAACCAAAAAATCCTGTTAAACTTGTAAAGCTGAGCTGGGCAGCATCACATACATACCTACTGGAATATTTTCTTCTTCAGTGGAAAAAGTTCAGTGACAGTGACCTGAGAAAAATCAGTTCTTAGGGACAAGTGTAATGTCATGGTTTTGCCAATTTTACCAGTGGTATATCAGTTAGTACCACTAGTTCATCCTTTCTGACTGTCCTTCCCCCTCAACCTGGACACTGCTAGCCTTGTGGATGCCACCTTATATCAACTACAAGAGCAGGTGTCCACAACTCCAGACTAATTCTCTCTCAGAAATAGCTTATCTTAAATTACCAAGTCACAGCCACAGTGTCTGATCACTGTGTGTCCCTCAGGGCTTCAAATCATCTTCAAGGTGGGAACTGGGAAAACAAAGTCCCTCCTGTTATAGAAGGTCAGGTTTGACACTTTCGGAGGAATATGAACATACACAAGTCTATGGGGCCTGATGAAATGTATCCCAGGGTACAGAGGGAATTGACAGATCTAGCTCCTGAGCCACTCTCCATGATATTTGAAAAGTCATGGCAGTCAGGTGAAGTTCCCAGAGTCTGGGGAGAAAGCAATATCACATCCATTTTTAAACAGGGTAATAAAGAGAATCCTGGGAACTACCGACCAGTCAGCCTCACCTCAGTGCCTGGTGATATCATGGAACAGTTCCCCCTGGAAGCTAATTTGAAGCACATGGAGAACAGGGGAATTACTAGAGACAGCAAACTTGGCTTTGCCAAGGGCAAATCACACTTGACTGATCTAGTGACCTCCCACAATGGAGTAACTGTATCAGTGGACAAGGGAAGAGCAACTGATGTTGTCTACCAGGACTTCCATAAGGCCTTTGGCATGGTCTTCCACAGCATTATTACCTTTAAATTGGCAAAGTATGGATTTGATGGATGGATTGTTAAATAAATAAGGAATTGGCTGGATGGCAGTATCCGAAGAGTTATAGCCAATGGCTCAATGTGTAAATGGAAACCAGTAACAAGGGGTGTCCCTCAGGGATCTCTACTGGGACAAAATGTAAACTGGGACTGTTTAGTATCTTCATCAATGACATAGATAGTGGGATTGACCGTACCCTCAGCAAGTTTGTGGGTGATACCAAGGCTGAGTGATGCAGCTGATCCCCCACTAGAGGGAAGGGATAGCATCCAGAGGGACCTTGACAGGCTTGAGAAATGGGCCCATGTGAACACCATGAAGGACCAGAAAAATAGTCAGAGGGCTGGAAAATTTTTTCCATGAAGAAAGTCTGAGAAAGTTGGGGTTGCTCAGCCTGGAGAAGAGAAGGCTGCAGGAAGACCTCACTGGCCTTTCAATATGTGAAGGGGGCTTATGAAAAAGCTGGAGAAAAACTTTTCATCAGGGCCTGTAATGACAGGACTAAGGGCAAGAGTTTTAAACTGAAAGAAGGTAGATTTGATTGGCCCTAAGGAATATTTTTTTTTGTGATGAAGGTGATGGGACACTGGAATATGTTGCCCAGGGAAGCTGGGCATGCCCCATCCCTGGAAGTGTTCAAGGGCAGTTTGGATGGAGCTTTCGCTCGATCTAGTAAAGGGTGTCCCTACTCACAGCAGACGGATTGGTCTAGATGATTGTTGAATGTCCCTCCCCCATGAAACTTAGCAACTTTCCAGTAGAAGAAGATTGGAGACCCAGATTTTCATGGCAGAGTGGGTTCAGAGGGCTCAGCAGCAGGTAGTGCTAAATTACCCTGTTAGTAACATCCTGGGGACTTGCCTGTGTACTCAGAGAGCAATAAAGCCTGCAGCAAATGGTATACCAAGTGTCTTTCCTTACCAGTGCAGGATACAACTACCTTGCTCTCAAAATCTCCTGGAAAGGACAGAGGACCTGGCTACGGTGCCTAGTTTCTCACAGTGGCCTGGTGTCCCACAACAGCCCAGTCACGGTCTCTAAACTTCCCTTCCTGGAAGAAGCAAACTGGCCTTAGGAAAGGGAACACCATGGACTTAGCCATGGCATCCCCACTGTACTCCAGAATTATCTCCATATCCCAACTTAGGACACCATCAAATTCCTTGTGGAACAGGGCATTTGTTACTGGTTTGAGCCTTTAGGATGCCTCCTTTCAGAGCCTTGGCGTTTGTCTTGCCCCATTTGCATTTCCTTTGGGTCTGTACTGAAAAGATTGTGCATGAGCAACATGGCAGACTACATTATTTCATCTGCCAGTGAGGGGCCACTAGAACAGTGTCTTCCCTACCAGCATATGCAGCATCTCTATCTGTGGCCTATTTAGGCAAGTACAGCAGCAAGACCAAAAAAAAAGCAAGAGAGTACAGCAGGCCTTAATTTATGGAAGGCTAGTGATACAAGGCATGAAGCAAGGCAAAAAAACCCCATAGAAAATCTCCGAGGGTGATAAGACTCTAGCACAGACACCAAGATCTCAGAATGATCTTAAGCGCTGCTCATGCAGAGTGCATTTGTCAAATTTATTTTTTTCAATCATTGCTGTGAGTTTAATCTGAAACATTGCAATGATATCTGTAGTGTTTTTGATTTAGAACCCAAGGCATAAAATGCCTTGTTAAACATAACATCCAAGTTCCAGCTGAAGCTAGCAAAATTGTCTGCAAAGTCCATTACCCATTAAAAGATTTTTTTTCAATTAGCAAATTCCAGAAAACACTGCATGAAAACAGAAAACATGCATGAAAATACTATAACAGAGATACCTACCTTGAAAAATACCTCAAAATTTTTATGTTTAGTTTATTATAAGGTTTCTTGTTTATTTCTATTCAGACAGACCTTAAAAAGTTATTTTTATGTTTTATTCAGACATTGAAACAATAATACTATGCCAGAGATTGAATTTTGCTGAAACCCACAGATTTCAGCCTAATCCTTTATCAAAGGTAAAAGTCAATGTATTTCTATGACCAAATAAAGATAATTGTAAAGGATTCTTTTTAAGGGCAGAAGATGTGTACAGAGTTATTCTGGAAGCATTGCAAGAGAAAAATATGAAGTAACTAGGTAATTTGATTTCAAATACTTAATTTAGCATGTGTTTACTCAAAAGTTGATTCTCCTTAGCTTAAGAATTTGGTTCTGAATAATCTGCCTGCATTTCTTAGAGCTGGTACATGTCTATTGCCATTTTCTCTAGTTGCAGTGAAGACAACTCCTATGAGTCCTGAGACAGCCTTCATCAAATGATGGAATGAATTCTGATTTTGGTATTGGGCTTTGAGGTCAAAAATTTTATTGAAAAAGCTAAGTGTCTGGAGGAGGGAAACCTCTTGAGACTGTTTGATTATATTCAAGACAATAAGGCTCAGTACATTGATGTAAATAAGGAGAATTGTGATGTCATCATAATTAATGCAATAACCTAGAAAAACCCACAAGCAAACACTTGTGATCAAAAGGAACAGGAATATTTGGTTTCCTATATAGCAGCAAATCTTTGTAGTGTCATATATACCGTAGTTGCCAAGAACAGAGAGAAGTAAGAAAAAATGGATAAGAACATAAATTTACATCTTCAGACGAGATGAAAGGGAGGTACAGTCCTCTTCTCCACAAACAGTCAAATCATATAATTTTCATAAGCCTGAACTAATTTTTTTAAATTAAAAACCTCTTACCTTATATTTTTCTTTGAATTCTCCACAAGTCAGTTAGTGAGTGGGATCACAGTTGGACCCAGAAGAGGGTGGGTGTTGGTGTTTGTGTATGTGTGTGTGTTGCAACAATGGAGACTGATTTTTGATTAATGTAACATTGTAACTTCAGATAAGGATAGTTTAAATAAAACTGCTCATCTTGAAAGGGAAACACAAAAAAAACCAAACCAAAACAAAACAACGTCCATGAGAGGGCAGCAAACGCTCAATGCTGAAAACAATACTTTTACCGTGATAGGTAGAAAGCCAGCTATTGAATGTCTATTGACACGAGTTTTGCTAAATACAGTTTCTTGATTGCAACTATAAAATCTCAGATGAATTTCCTGCCCAAAAGAAAACAAAACCAGAACTGAATACCTTCCCCGGAAGGATAAAAGCCTCCTTATTACATATATAATATATCGATGTCTCTGAAAAATAGCTACATTATTGTCTATGCCATAACAAAAATGGAACTTACTGTAAAAATATTCGTCCAAAAGAACAAGTTTACCTTAAAAAAAATTTAAGTGAAGCACGTAAGGGTTAAACTCTCGATTAGCTTACTTTTGCTGCTAAACTGCATTTGAGAAAACGTCCAGAAAGGGCGGGAAATGGAGATTAGAAAGAAATTCAAGGAGGGGTCGAATTTCTCCGAAACACGATTGGACAGATTTTGCTGAAAGAAGCTCTATTAAAAAAACATGGGGAGCAGCTGTACAAGACACTGAAGCCACATGTGACAATCAAGCCAACCAGGTGAGATTGCAATACATAACACATACCCATGTTTTAAAATAACAATTATAGTAAAAAAATCAAAAAGTAATTTAAGCTATTCAGTGACTGGGATACCTTTCTATGATGGAGGGTTTATTTCTAAACGATCACGACGTATCCGAGATCTTTTGAAAAAATATATAAACTATTATACATACAGACCCAATGTCTTTGCTATGCGAAAAAAACACAGAGCATACTGGAAAAGGATAGCGACACCGAACCGCTTGTGCCGCGGGAAGAGGAACTCACGCGAAACCCGCGGGGACGTGCTGTGGGCGCGCTCCCCAAGCCCCGCCCCTCCTCGCTGCAGTCTTCAACCAGGTCGGCTCCCAACAACTAAAAGACACCGCGCCGCCGCATGCCTCTCAGACTCTTTTTCTGGGGCTTACCGACAGGATGTCTGGCAGAGGCAAAGGCGGAAAGGGGCTCGGCAAAGGGGGCGCCAAGCGCCACCGCAAGGTGCTGCGCGACAACATCCAGGGCATCACCAAGCCGGCCATCCGCCGCCTGGCTCGGCGTGGCGGCGTCAAGCGCATCTCGGGGCTCATCTACGAGGAGACGCGCGGCGTGCTGAAGGTCTTCCTGGAGAATGTGATCCGCGACGCCGTCACCTACACGGAGCACGCCAAGAGGAAGACTGTGACGGCTATGGACGTGGTCTACGCCCTGAAGCGCCAGGGACGCACTCTCTACGGCTTTGGCGGCTAAAGCTTTTCACTCCCGCACTATTTCGACAACCCAAAGGCTCTTTTAAGAGCCGCCCACTTCCTTCCAAGAAGAGCTGAGACGTTCATTGTTTTCTTTGAGAGGATATTTGAAGTATCTGCTATCCAATTTCCAAAGCTTATTGAAAATGAATAGTGGAATGCGACTAAAAGGCTTTCTGATTAGATAGATGCAATCTAATGGCTTGGTTTTGTTATTAGAGGCGAGGCTCTGTAAGAAATGCTACTTTCGGTGTGTACTCCTTAAGTTTCCTTGCAAATGTACTCCATTAAAAATCGTTTCAAGTACCTCTAATCAAAACTGAATGTTTGCTTTGCTTTAAGTCTTCACCAATTTAAGCAGTTACCTGTAATATTATTCTATGCCCTGTACGTTAAATTTTTCATTTAACAGAGTAAATAATCCACTGCAATGAACAAAGAAGACAACTTATCACCTAGGGAAAATCTGAAAGTTGCTCTGCAATGAGTGTTTAATTTCTGGTATTTCAAAATAAACTGTTTTTAACCTGTTTTCAGTTCCTTGACATTTATTATTTTTATTGTTTTAAAAGCTATTTCAGGAATAAATTAATATTTTCTTTTTGGAGTACACATGGGGAGGGGGGAAGAACCACAAAAAAAAAGTGTCCCTGAGAAGACGTTTCAAGGAAATGTGATAAAATGAGCCATACGTGCAGGCTTTTCTCATGTTCACAAACTGAGAACCCTCCCATCCGAGCTTCACTTTTCAATCACTCGTGTTCTATTTCTTTTGTTACGAGAGAAAAAAAATGCAAAACCAGTTTTTCAGGTTTTATATAAAGCTATCAGTAGTAATTGACCACTTGCAAACAACGACAATAAATACTTGTGATCACTTCTGGTTTTTTAGCAGCCTTACAATTAAGAGCAAATTAAACCATAAAAGTAATTCCATAAATGATAACCGTAATTCCGTATTCCCTTTTAAGGTCTTCCATTCACAAATAAGTTTATTGCCTATGTATTCTCAAAGTCACGATTTTACAAGATCTCTCATGCCGCGTTTTCTAGATAGAGAAAACATGAGAAAAATAGCTTAAAATATGACTCTCAATTGTTACAGCTGGTTAGATACTTGTTAGAGCTACAAATCTGCATTAGGGGTTTCCTTAAGCGCCTGTCTCTGTGTTTTTAGGTGCCAGGAGATCTTTGCGGCTTTTGAGATAATGTGTCTGTTACTGTAAGAGAAAGTTCAGTACGGCATCGAAGGAACGTTTTTCTCTATTTGTTATAAGCCCGCCAAAAATAAAAATCTATTAAAATAATTTGTAATTTTGAGAACAGCTGCTGAATTTGAGCCTCCGCACGGCTTTTAATCCGCCAGGACCTTGGCGGAGAGGGAAAGCTGGAGCAGCAGAAGGGGTGCGAGCGCTGTTTTTGCAGTACACCGCCTAGGCTTTGGACTGACACCAAGCGAGCCATGACCCGGAGCGGAGTGGGGGTGGGGGAGAGCAGGAGTGAAGGCAGCTACGAGTTCCGCTTCCTCGGCCCAGGATGGGATTTTCACGGCAACCAATTAGGTCGCGTTTTGCGTCGCCCAATCGGCGGCGAGGAGGTTCTATAAATACCGGCGCTTCGTAGTGTTCTGCATTCGTTCCTCCTTCGGCTTAGGGAGCGTTTCTGGTCTCTTGGCGATGGCGCGTACGAAGCAGACGGCGCGTAAGTCGACGGGCGGGAAGGCGCCCCGCAAGCAGCTGGCCACCAAGGCGGCCCGCAAGAGCGCGCCGGCCACGGGCGGCGTGAAGAAGCCGCACCGCTACCGGCCCGGCACGGTGGCGCTGCGCGAGATCCGGCGCTACCAGAAGTCGACGGAGCTGCTGATCCGCAAGCTGCCCTTCCAGCGGCTGGTGCGCGAGATCGCGCAGGACTTCAAGACCGACCTGCGCTTCCAGAGCTCGGCCGTGATGGCGCTGCAGGAGGCGAGCGAGGCCTACCTGGTGGGGCTCTTCGAGGACACCAACCTGTGCGCCATCCACGCCAAGCGCGTCACCATCATGCCCAAGGACATCCAGCTCGCCCGTCGCATCCGCGGCGAGCGCGCCTGAGGCTCATCCTGTAGCCCCTCCGCGGTGCCGGCAGGCGCCTAGGCAGCCCACACAGACCCAAAGGCTCTTTTAAGAGCCACTACATCCGCAATAAAAGGAGCTGCAACACTGCTTTTAAATGTATGCTTTAGAAATAACAATTATTTTCCAAATTCTAGCATTTAATTTTTATGGTCTTAGCCCCTCTTTTATTTTTGCTTTTTTTTTTAAATTATTATACTATGTTACCTGTTGTATAAACATCTGTCTATAAACCCCACAAGGGTTTAAATCTGCTCTGCAATTCACCCATGTGCTTTCAAATACTGAACGGGAGTAAACGGCACTTTAATAGTGGTTAGGGAGAAGAGGCAAAATTGGGAAGGGGAGAGTGTGAGATCAATGTTAAAGAACAGTAAACAGATACCATTGGGTAAAACGGAGTTTTTTACATCTCGGTGACTACAGTGGACTCGAAACGGCATTGTGGGAGAAGGGGCAGGGGGTGGGACAGGGCTCGGCTCTGTCCAGGATGAGCCCGTGCTCAGGAACGCTGCACCTTAACCTCTCCTGGTTGGCTGCACCTAGGCAAGAGTAGAAAGTTCCTGCAGCTCACTGGAATTTTGTTACAGTTGAACCTGGCTGGGGCAGTCTGTTATAAAGGTGACTGCTATCTTGCTCCAGCATTTGTTAAAGAATATCTCTCAACAGGTTGGGTTTGAGATCAGTCCCAAAATGATAGATGACTGTGTGTGTGAAGCTTCTTTCTCACAGCACAGAAACATACCTAAAAAGGCCAAGAAACTATTATTGAAAAGTACTGTACACAGGAATAATCATCAACTTTGTTCAGATTTCTTACCATTGATAATACAAAACCATTGAAAAAAATTTATGTGTGACCTGGGGATTTTTATTTTTTTAATTTTATTTTTTTGGTGGGAGGGTATTTTGATAAGAGTTTTATTAAAAATCTTGGAGTGGACATTTGTGTATTCCTGTGTACCTGTATTTGCCTTAGGACTTCTGCTTCCCCAGGTAGTGATTACAAGATTTTATGCAATCAGAAAATATGCTGAGTTGTCAAATTTCTCCAGACAGATTTCTAAAATTCTTCAGGAGATACTGGCAGGATATATGTATACATGCATGTAGCTTTCAACCTTCCTTATAAGGACCCACTTTTGCTCAAGTCATTACTATGAGATGTGCACACAGGAGTAGCCAGTCTAAGAAGATCCTGAGCATGAAAAGAGAAAAGTAAACATTAGGCTAAAATAGGAAAGTAAATATTAGGCACCTCTCCTATGAAGACAGGCTGAGACTGTTGGCATTGGTCACTCTGGAGGTTCCATAAGGTCAAATGCTGGGTCTTGCACTTGGGTCACAAAAAACTCATGCAATGCTACAGGCTTGGGGAAGAGTGTCTGGAAAGCTTACTGCACAATCAACAACAGACACAATCTGTCAGAGATAGCACTCAGATGGATAAGAAAGTAGAAAAACTTGCTGAATGTAGCATTTAACCAATATCAAGGTTTGCTTAGGCAGTTCTCTCACCCCCTTTCTTTTTTTCCTCCTATGGAAAGCCCTCAAAGTTTGTAGATCTTCATGACCTTATTTCAAAACCAGGTTGCAATGGAAGTAGAGATATTCAGTGCTGTCAAGTGAAAAATGAAACAGCTGGAGCATCTGTGCATTCTGAAGTGAACGGAGGAGTCACTCTGTTTTTCAATTTTGTGTCTTTCAAACAGAATGTATAGGTTTTTTTCTTTTTTTTTTTTAAAAAAAGATAGAGATTAAATATATTTATTTGTATGCAAGTTAAAAACTCATCCAAGTTCATAGTGAATCAGAATAAAAGAAGTCTAAATTATACAGAAAGAAAATATTAGGAGGTTTTGGAATTGAAATCTTATACTATAGCATGACTAAGATTTTTTTCTTATCTTGTGAGACAACATGAAGTGAAAAGAGACTTCTTGCTCACAGCCTGGGGAATGAAGGGAACCTTCCAATAGGCCATAAAATTTCTGTATTCTCTTAAAAGTCAGTTGACAAAAACATAACCTCATTCCTTGTTTCTGTTATTTTAATTGTCCTAGAGCCTATTTAATGTTAACAGGCATAAAAAAAAAAATGAGACTGTCTTATTTCTAAGAAGTACCACCTAGTAAGATCTTACACAGTCCTTTTTATCAATTTTACTGGATAGCAGACCTGGGAACACAGACAACATATTAACTACTTATCAGTCACAAAGAATAATTTCCTCATTCACTTTTGAGAGCAGATTTCATAGTCTGGTGTCAGTGAGGGCTCCATACAGAGAGCGGGTGTGCACTATAGGCAGACACCAGTGCCCGTTTCAGTAAGGCTGGTTTTGTTCACTCCATGACCTCACTTTATTTACAATTGTAACAAGTCTGAGGCTTTTAGCCATTGTAACCTTTGCTGACCTAGAAATGATGCCTAGCTACAAACTTACAGTATTTCAGTTAATAACACATTACCAATGTGTAACAAAAATTAGAATCAGGATGGAGTCTACTAAAGTTTTAACAGTGTAGCCACACAAATGGTTAAAATTGTAATAATATAATTCCTTTCAAATTACACTTACAGGCAGACTCTGTGCTATTCCACTTTCAAAGTTATAAAATCATCACCCTTTACTCTGCAAGTGATGATGTACAAAACGATGAATGCAAAAGGATAGAATTTCAGTTGTAAAGGACCCACACTGATCGTGTAGCCCAACCATAAAGTAACTTCTTTCATTTGATCTACCGTATCTTATTGTTGGAACCACAAAAATAAAGACAGATGGATAAAGCCCAGTGGTGCTAGGATAGAAGGAGACTTGGAAAGGCAGAGGTGGACGGATACTGAAAAGAATTAAAAGTTGTGAGTGAAGGAAAAGCACGTAAATATTGTGTATATACATATAGAGTGTGCCCATGTATGTATATGCACGTACATAATTAGGCTGTGATTATTATGTGTATCTACTATGTTTTACCCCCTGTGCAGTACTTCAGAAACACAATCTGTAAAATTTCTTGCAGAGTTCCCCAGATGCCATGCTCAAATAGCTGGATTTTCATTTCACATCAATTTCAACTCTTACAGAAGCATATCAGACAGGACAGACTCCATTATCGAGGGCAGAGGAAGAGATGCTGTGACAACAAAGAAGCAAAAACCATAGGAATCTGAATGTTTTATTTGTGAATAAATAGAAAAAGTGACTTCTCTGAAAAATTAAAATATCTGGAGTTGGCAAGACTTAACACAATCAACCAAGAAACTGAAGTAAATTAAAGGGCAGCTGCAATTTCCTGACTACAGAACTTTATTGAATCAACTAAATCTAATGTTTACCTTCTGATCCGNATTCCACTATGAACTCCACCTTCTTTTTAGCATCAAACACAGAAAACTTCTCCTTAATTCTCAAAATCATAAGCATATTTCCTACAGGCCTTTCATGGGTTAAAAAGCTGCCAGACTTGACAGCAGCTTCCTTATCCCCAGCCATTTTGGTCCCAAACAAAAGCTACTTTCCCCTGTGCCAGTGCTCTCTATTTGGAAAATGGGAGGGGGAAATTTCCCAGGAACATCCAGCAGATTCTCTGCCTTTTCCAAGCTCTCTGTTGCCTGCCACTCCAGCCTCTCCTCAAAGTTATAAAGCAAAGGAAATTGAGAATATAAATTACAATTACACTAATTTATTGAATTCCTCACATTTATCCCTTGCATTTGGTTTATCATTTTGGCACTTTTATTTTATTCACGCAATAGAGGTAGGGCTCTCAGATATCCAGTACAGTGTTACATTTTCTTTAGAGTACCTCATTGTAAAACTAACAGGTATACTTAAATCATGTTTTCTTTAATAAAAAGCTGCTTAAAGCTTATCTTCTGATACTAACTTGGGTTATGACTTCCATATTAGTAAAAGGAAAAATCAGCACAGCTTCAAAAAACTATTGCAAATAAAGTGTTTTATAGGAAGCATTAAGTCTAGGGAAGGGAGCAGGGAAGAATTATCATAGGATTGATAACCTACTCCTTATTTTAAGTTTATAGCCTTACTATGCTTATTAAGAGTATTTTTTCATTTACCCCATCTTACAAGTCATTTGATTTACAGTTTCTTACTCTGGATGGTAAACAGGTATTTCAAAGACCATAACTGAAATAGTTAACGCTTTGTGCTCAAAACCCAACAGTTTAAGGTGACTACTTAGGAAGATTTACTAAATTTTCACTGGAATTGCAGTAACTTACTGCAAATTTTTCTTAAGTGTCCAGAAAAATCATTGACCACAGTGCAAAGCAGGTAAACAAATTAAACGGTAGTAGTAGTAGCAAAAAAAAGAAAAACTTCTACCTTAGAAAGGTGGTTTAGACTTTTATACTCAAGGATCAAGACAGTATCACAGCTCTCTTGTGCAATGTGGTGGCTCTTAAAAGAGCCTTTAGGATGCAGGGATGAAGCTCAGGATCTCCAGGAGTCTCAGGCGCGCTCGCCGCGGATGCGGCGGGCGAGCTGGATGTCCTTGGGCATGATGGTGACGCGCTTGGCGTGGATGGCGCACAGGTTGGTGTCCTCGAAGAGCCCCACCAGGTAGGCTTCGCTCGCCTCCTGCAGCGCCATCACGGCCGAGCTCTGGAAGCGCAGGTCGGTCTTGAAGTCCTGCGCGATCTCGCGCACCAGCCGCTGGAAGGGCAGCTTGCGGATCAGCAGCTCCGTCGACTTCTGGTAGCGCCGGATCTCGCGCAGCGCCACCGTGCCGGGCCGGTAGCGGTGCGGCTTCTTCACGCCGCCCGTGGCCGGCGCGCTCTTGCGGGCCGCCCTGGTGGCCAGCTGCTTGCGGGGCGCCTTCCCGCCCCGCGACTTACGCGCCCTCTGCTTCGTACGCGCCATCGCTCTAAGAAATCGAAGGTTCTGTCTCTAACCAGCGCTGCGGGGTAATTTCTGGCTGCTGCCGCAGCTGCTTTTATAGCATGTCCCCCTCTCTGATTGGCTGTCAGAAACACGCCCTTGCTATTGGATAATTTCAAATTCGAAAAGCCCGCCTCAAAAGCGCGCCTTTTTGCCAACGGCCCAAAGGCGCTCCCCTCCACCCCTCTCTTCCTCTCGCAGCTTTTTTTTATCGTTTTGTCTGTTCTTATAGCAATTTCTAGTCTATCTCAAAAATTAAAGCCTTCAGAGAAAATTATCCCGAGGGGAGGTAGGTAACTGCAAGTTACACTGTCCTGACTGCACAGAATATTCAGTGTATTTTGTTCCAATACACCAAGAACTGAGCTTTGAAAAATTAAGCGCTGTACAGGTTTCCTTCAATAGGAATAATTCTGACGGTATTGCAGGGCTTGAGGTGTTTTGTTTTTTGATGTTGATTTTTGTTTTTAATGTTTTGTGCTTTGGTGTTTTTTGTTTGGGGGTTATTTTGTTTGGGGGGTGTGGGTGTATTGTGCTTGGGGTTGTTTTTTGTTTTGATTATTTTTCTATTTTGCAACCCTTAACTTTAATTTGGACATATTAGAGAATAATACGGTAGCTGGTACGGTAAAGGGTTTTCTATAGAGATTAATTTCACGTAAAAATGCCCTAATTCAAGGAGTAGTGTTTTCAACGACTTTTACTTTCAGTATAAGTGCTCCTCCCAGGCTGTCGCCTGTTGAAATAAAAACTACGTAGTCAGTGAGTTTTCTGTTTTCCCCACTGCACGTTTCTACTGTTTTCCTAGGCAGGACGATTGACCTTAGAGGCAGAGTACCTAACGGCTTTTGACTCAAGGGACGGCTGGTGCCGATACTGGGTACAACAAACTATTCCAACTTCAGCAGCATTAAATTGAAAGAAAAAATTTCCTAACCTTTACCACACCGGATGCAGAAAGAATAATGAGCCACTCTAAAAGACACACTTTCAGGGAACAGACTTAAGACAACTCCGGTATTTAAAATTTTATAAGGGATTCAGGGGGCAACCAGCCGTGACACCTCCCACCGCAAGACCGTATATTTCCATCCGCTGAGCTCCATTTACAGGCATTACGTGGTTTAAATACAAATACACTACTTCTACCACAGCTTACTCTAGTGAAAAATCAACTTCAAAGGCAGATACCCCCAGAGCAGCATGTACCAACCTAAATCAGGCAGCTCGAAAGATTAGAACGTGTTTTCAGCTCGATTTTTAGAAAAATACAAGGCTGATACTGAAATAAACAACCTTATATGTTTACTAGTCTCCTTAGGCAAGACATTAAAACACTAACAGCACCTAAGTGCTTAAGTATTTCTAAAAAGGGTACTTACATGTTTACCAAAAAAATTTATTGCTGGAAGCCAAGCGCTATAACGTTCAATTTCCTTTTACCAGCTTTGAAGCAACACAGCTCTTTTCCAGCATAAGTGAGCGGCCCTTAAAAGAGCCTTTGGGTTGCCGAGATGGTGCGGGAATGAAAAGCTTTAGCCGCCGAAGCCGTAGAGAGTGCGTCCCTGGCGCTTCAGGGCGTAGACCACGTCCATGGCCGTCACAGTCTTCCTCTTGGCGTGCTCCGTGTAGGTGACGGCGTCGCGGATCACGTTCTCCAGGAAGACCTTCAGCACGCCGCGCGTCTCCTCGTAGATGAGCCCCGAGATGCGCTTGACGCCGCCACGCCGAGCCAGGCGGCGGATGGCCGGCTTGGTGATGCCCTGGATGTTGTCGCGCAGCACCTTGCGGTGGCGCTTGGCGCCCCCTTTACCGAGCCCCTTTCCACCTTTGCCTCTGCCAGACATCCTGTCGCTAAGCCCCAGAAAAGGAGTCTGAGAGGCATGCGGAGGCGCGGTGTCTTTTAGTTGTTGGGAGCCGACCTGGTTGAGGACTGCAGCGAGGAGGGGCGGGGTTCCCGCCAGTTTTTTTTCCTCCGTCACCGAGCGTGATGGATCATGGCTTGCTCTTACCTGTTAAACAGTGCTGTAGGGTTTACAGATTAAACAGAAAATTACACCACCTTAAAGAAAAAATTCCACAACATACACGTTCATAACAATTGCAAAGATCCCCCCCCTTTGGATTTGTATAAAGCCATTTGCTTGGCATATGTTTGTGTATTTTATTTTATTGCAATGACTGAAGTTTGCTTAAATTACTTTAAATTCCCATTATATTCATGCTGCTGTTAATTTACCGGGGTTTTTTTTTGTTTGTATTCAAAGTTCTATAAAATTTTCTTCAGAATTTTTCATGTTTGGAAATCTCCTTTTACTGTCTTAAGAGGAATTTCCACAATATCTGTGCAGTTAGTTTTTCTAATATATGGACTTTGTACTTTGCTTTTCATTTTCTGTTTCTAAAACAGGACATGTGCTTCTCTTTTCTGATTTTTACATAACCAGTTTTGAGTCTATAAGCACATGTCAACTAGGAAAAAGAAAATAAACAATTTTATATTTTTATCTTCATATTTGACTGTCACTATTACTGATTTTGTTAATTTGAAGTTACTTCTGTGGGCATTTTTTTTTCTTTACCTTTTACAATATGTGCCTTAGTATACTATGGATTTAAATTTCTACTACCTTAATTAGTAAGAAAATCGCCTTTCTTTTGTATTGCACATCAAGCTTTTCAATCTTTAGCTGTTTTTATGAGTCAGAATCTATACTGCAAAAAGATGAGATTATGAATTAGTATATATGAAAGTAAGGAGCAATCCTCCTCTAAGGATTTTACAAATGTCATAATGTAAAAACACCCTGAGCTGGAATAACTACTAGACTAACACATAAAGAATTGTTTCAGTTTTTCAAAAGAAAATAAAAAGTTATTATTATTTTATTTTCTTCACTTCAGAAAATATGTATATTAGCAACCGGGAAATGATCTTTGCTTTTCCTTTCTCCCACTATGAAGCAACTGTCACTGAACTCCTAATCAGCTACTATAGTTCAGTCAGTAGAGGCATTTGCAGTTTTTATCTACGCTGTAGCAGCTGTGCTTCCTGTTGCAGAGGTGCAGAGGAATGCTTAGATATAGTAGAAAGTCTCCTTAGACTTGGTGTAGTCCTAAACTTAGTTCCTTTCTTTTCCTGGGAGGAGTGAACAGGTGAGTTGAGTATTATACCGGGGCTTAAAAATGTATTATGTTTGTTACAGTTCTTGTTTATACAGAACTGACAAGTCACAAAAGAGAAAACAAACTCGAGCCTTTCCTGCTGTTACTAGCCTGAAGAAGGATTCCAGTATCATTTTTACTGGGTTTCAGGTTTTTATTTATTATTAATTTCTTCACTTACTTGTGCTTCATTAGCAGCAGAAAACCACATTTCGATACCTCTCCCTTTCTGCTCCCTAGTCCCTGCCCATAGTTAACAGTGACAGTGCTCAAGCAAGAGCACTTAAAATTCTGTACATTTAGCACATATACAGACAAAGGAAATATTCACAAGAAGATGAAACAATACAGATTATATTCTACAAGATAGAGGCAAATGACCAAGCCTCCAGTGTGATAAGAACACTTTCTGTCTATCCACATGATTTTTACACTCAGCTTACAGTTTCCACTTGCAAGTTTTCAGCTGCTTTGCCTATATTCTGGTTTTGCACCCTATAGGTAATTACTGTGATGTTTTTTTCATATTTTTAAAGTCTAGCACAATAAGGTAGAGTTGTAGGCTATTGTGTCTGTACCGATAACCTGAGTGAGTAATTAGAATATGTAGCCATTAAAAAACATCATCGATGATATGCTAATAGAAGTTCAGGCTTCAAATTTTAGATCAATATTATCACAGAATCACAGAA
>VZRW01004538.1:0-13617 GCA_013398125.1 Aegotheles bennettii | reverse complement strand
AAGAGATAGGAGTTTGATTTGTGAGATATGTGAGAGAAACAACTCTGCAGACATCAACATCAGTGAAGAATGAGAGGAAGAAGGTGCTTGAGCACTTGGGTGTTGGAGCAGATTCCCCTGCAGCCCATGGTAGAGATAATGGTGGACCAGATATCCATCTGAAGGCCACAGAGCATCCCACACCAGAGCAGTTGGATGAACTCAAAAGAGGCTATGACCCTGTGGGAAGCCCAAGCTGGAGCAGGTTTTTTGGCAGGACTTTTGACTCCATGGAGGACCTCATGCTGGAACATACTGTTCCTGAAGGACTATACCCCATGGAAGGGACCCATGATGGAGCAGTTCATGAAGAACTGTAACTCTTAGGAAAGACTCATGTTGGATAAGTTCTTGGAGAACTGCCTCCCATGGGAAAGATCCCATGCTAGAATAAGGGAAAGAGCAGCAGAGAATGTGTGTGATGAACTGACCACAACACCCATTCCCTGTACCTCTGCTCTGCTGGAGAGGGAGGGGACAGAGAAAAACTGGGAGTAAAATTAAATCTGGGAAAAAGGGAGGGGTGGGGGGAAGGTGTTTTAAGATTTTTTTTTTTCTCATTATCCTACCCTTATTTGATTGGTAATAAAGTAAACTCATTTTCCTGAAATTGAGTCTGTTTTGCTCATGATGGTAATTGCTGAATGATCTCCCTGGTGACCAGCCAGAGTCAACCCACTATAGACAACCTATCCACTTTCATCACCAGTGTAATATTAGAAACGATTTGTCAGTTAGTTAAGAACAGTCAGTTCTTAATGTTAAATAACCTGCTTTAGTTGCAAAAGTTAAATAATAGGGTTTCCATTTTTTTATTTTTTCAGCTGCACAGAATTTTTATTACTGACATTCTTATTGTTGTATTAATTGATAAATTAATTGAAGTGAACAAACAATTGAGGTAATTTGGCTAAAACTGAATGAAGAAATAATATGGATTAAAATTCAAATGATCTTTTTCTCAAGTCTGCTAAAAAGCCTAAGGTTTACATTTGTGATGCAGTACAAAGGCATACATGTTATTAATTTGCTTTTATTTAAATAAAAACATTCACATGATACTAAAAGTGACAAAATCTCAAATACAAAAATAGTTTCAGTGAAATCCCAGCTTTGGGTGGCTTGTTGAAGATGGAAGTGTTTTACTTTCAGAATTTCATCAAAAAACAAAAAACAAAAATATCAATGTTTAATTTTTTAGAAATAGTGGTAAAATTCAAAGCATTAAAAAGCAGCTGTTCAAACAGAGAAAATTTAAATGTACTAGTGGGAGATTTAGTAAAGAAAAGGGGTCGATAACAAGTACCCTTGGACACACAATATTGCAAGGTAAGTCTTTCTTTCCAGTCCAGTTTACATTTAAACTGAGTTAAGTTGAGTTTCAGTTTAAACTGAAGAGAATCCAGTCTGTGACTCCCTTCTACCAACTCTGCAACTTCGCTTCAGGTCTCCTTTACACAGCAAACTTCCAATCTTCTTTTTTTTCCAATCTTCTTCCAATCTATCTTTTTTCTTTTGTGGATTTTGCATTTTTTCTGTCCTTAACCCCTATCTACCTCCGCTTCAACAATGATGCTTCTCCTAATTGAATTTCACCAGTACTGGTCTGCCTCCCCAGAACATAAATACAGGAGAAAGATGAACAAGCAGTTTATTTTACACCTATATTTAAAACAAAAACAAATGAACAAGCAAACAAAAACAAAAAAAACAAAACCACAAACCAAGAATAATATATAGTACAGCTGCAGTGAATTGAAAACAACATAAACAACTCTATTTCCATCAGTATTAGAGGTAACTTTGGGACAAAATAAATGTATGTGAAAGAATTAGAGAAGTGACTTTCAGCTGCTAAGTTATTCATAATTACTCCAACCAGTTAAGACATAGATGGTTGTGTCTTGTCCAGACTTAGAAACAGTTCTTTATATATTTCTGTAAAGAACAGTTGGAAGGGGAAGAAACTGAAAAGTAACAGGGGTGATTAAATTCTTCTTTACATTTCTGTAATAAAAGCAGAAAGACAATAATAGCAGGAAAAAACTTGAATAAAAAAAAGGATTTTAATTTGAATTACAAACTGTATCAGCCATTAATACAAACAGGATTAGGAAGGGTGACATATATGATAAAATTGAAAGGACAAAGTGAAAAAAGGATTTGCATTTTATCCACTTAGTTGTTATAAAATGTTCGATCTCATATGGAAAAAAAATGCTTGCTAGAGTGGAGATGTGGTAGTAACTTCAAAAAAACCCGTGGCGAGTCAAAAACTCAATAGAATATTAATAGCAAAAAACAATAGTAATGTAAAGTAGAATCTGAGCAATAAAAGAACTGAGAAATGTATTTAACCACAGCTATGAGTGTGTGACTGAGGTCTGTGATTTAAGATATTCGAGGTATTTTCTTTCTAAAATATACTTTTTAATGGGAGGGTAAAAAGAAAATATTTCGATATTCCATGTATATTCAACAAAGAAATTTCAGTAGTTATTTAGACAAAAAATAATAGTGTGCAATAACATTAAAAACATTTTTCAAGTTTTCAGAATGCGTGTGTTCAGCCAGCAAACAGAATATTTTGGAACAACCATGTCACACACAGTTACTGGTGAGGGCCTTCTATGACACAGTGAAGTATAATTATCCTGACATGATTAAATTTCCAATTCCTAAATGTTACACAGTGGGCAGATTTGAATCTATGTTGGAAGTAACTGTAGCAAAAGCAAACACCAGTAAATCAACAGCTATTTTGGTCTCTACTAAAGGTAAATATGTATATAATGACTACACCAATAATGACATTTCCAATGCCTCTAGGACTAAAATCTCCTCTACATAATAGCTCAGCCCAGGTTTCCAGAGAAAAACTGAGTTATTTATTTCTAGATACAGTTCTGTTCTAACTGGCATTACATTCAAGACTTCCATTGCTTTCATGAGACCTAGATAAGGTTTCTGCTTTTTATCATGTGATTCTTCTTCACACAGATTTTATTTTTCTATAATAAATATTATAGTAGCTAATTTTGTGGTATGTATACTGTTGCAATCCATTGTATCATGAATTTTAGTAATTAGATCATTTTTTAGTAGAGTTTTGTCTCCAAATAAATTACACTTTAAGATATAGGTTTAAAGGTTTAAAAATTAATACACACTTTTAAATCCAGTTTGGAAAATTATCAAGATATTTTTAGTTTTCCAGAGGTGAAAAATATTTGTTATGTGAGGTAGTCTTCTTAAAATTCTTCATGGGAATATTTTGATTAAGAAACTGGAAGATACTAATTTTACTTCATAAGTTTGGATTAGGGGTCTTCTTTAATTTTGCCCATTTAAAAATAAATATCCAGTCTGAATTAGTTTACCAGGCTCTCTGCTCAAGCTATCTTCCTCAGTGGAAGGTTCACTTCCAAAAGTAGTCAAGCTTGCCTAGTTAGATACATGCATCATAACAGGAAGAATCTTGCTTTGGGGAAACGCTAATCCTCTTTCCATTGACTAAGGATGGACTCAAATGACTGCTACTGAATAACCACCTAATTTCTAAATGCCTTTAATTAAGTGAAATGAACTCATCCTTAAAGGCAAAATGAAAACTAGTAATTGTTTTATTAGTCACTTCAATTAGACTAGTATTTATTCTTAGACTCCATTTTCAATCAACTGTTAAGTGTACTTAAGGAAAAATTTATAATAATATAAACATAATTTGAAAAAAACCAAAATCCTTCTATATGAACAGACAAGCACTAAACAATCAGATTTCAGTCAGCGTAAGTGAACATAATCAACCTACTCAGTGTTATCATACCACTGTTATTATTTGAGGATCCAGGTCCAGAAGTAAATCCAGTTTTCTCTTTAACATATAGTTTTCCAAAGAAATCATAATGGTCATAATGACAGAAATCAAGTGTGTGTCTCTTGCTGCATCATTGTATGTGAGGTGCTCACTGAAAGTCACTTGTATGTGACTTCAAGACTTTTAACAGTCTGCACTTCTATAAAATAATAGGTTATTTTTCACAAAAAAGAGGATATTTTTTGTACAGTATTTATCAGAAACAGTTCTTTGGCATTAGCACATAAAACCAGAACAAAAGTTAAGGTTTAATATTTCCTTCCTGTGGAAAAAATAAATGAAATATGACTTCCTAATCAGATTAGATTTTATTTCCCTTTTGCTTGGTCTTTGTCAAGTAGCAACCCAAGTGGAAGCCTTTAATTCCACATAAAGCGGGTGGGATAAGAATCATTGCAGCAGCAATTTATTTATTTATTTATTTTTGGCAGAGGCCCTTATCTGAGTTCTGTACATACAGAAATAATTGAGTATCTGTTATATTGTTCCCAGAGGAATGAGGTGGTAGCAGCGAAGTAGCCTGATGAAGGGAAATAAAGCCTAATTATTTATGGCAAAGCTATTAGAGTATTCAGAACATACAAAAATGAGTGAGTAAGCCCTTTCTTTTGTCAATTTATTATGAAGTCAGGATTGGAAAGTGTCAGGATTTTTTCTTACACCACACGGGCTAATTTCCCTAATAATATGCAAAATGCAAGAATAAATTGATGGACACTAATGCAAAGGTTCATAGCTGTTCATGAGATGTTATAACTTATCTAGACCTATACTTTAGTATGCTATTCATCGTATGCTTGAACATGTAACATTTGTAAATAACTCTAAAGACTATTGCTATAGTTTTGTCCGCAAGGTAACTTTTCTTCTTCCACTTACATTAGGATAATCTCTTTTCATGTTCTTCCTAGAGAAGACATGCGTGAAGTCCAAACATTTTAAAACTGAGAAACATAGCCAATAAAGAATTTCAGTACTCTGTAAGATCAGTGTATGTTTTTTCATCCCAAATAGCAATTTTTTTGAGATTTTTTTTTTTTGTGGTTAGAGTATGCCTACAGTTACAGGTTTACTCAGTACCTGTAATTTCATTTATGTGAATGATAATTTATGAAATAATGATTAAATTCTGTCCTGTAATATGTACCCTTTCAAAAACTATTATCAAAAACATTTAAATTTTAAACTCACATGCATTATTTCATGTTAAACTAAATATTTGAAAATTTGCAGTCAAAAGAACAAGCAAAAACCCACCAAAAATTATACCTCCCTGTCATATTTAAAAAAAAATATTGAAAAAATATATTAGTTTCTTGAAAATATAAATTCAAATGTAATTTTCTCTAAATTCTTTCTTATGTGACCTACATTAGCAAATGTTAGAAATATAAGTTCTCTTAAGTTTTTAGGATATTAGAAAATTAACTGAGAAGTAGCACCATTATATATTAATATTTGCTTAAAAGGGAATTACAGTCTAGTTATCACGAATTGAATAGGTTTTTGACATCGTCCTCCTTCACTAGTAAGATCTTATGAGTTTTCCAGTCTAATAATTCTAAGAGCAGCAATTTTTATACTTCATATTGTTTTATAATATACACTATTTTGAGACATAATAGATGATATATGATGCTACAATAATAAAAATTTGGACTCTGTATTTCCGAGGCTATACATGGATGCACTATGCAATTGAAATTGATAAAACTCAAAGGGTGATGTCTCATAACTCTTAACTGATATTCAGTTTTGAAACAGAATAATCACAACATTGGTTGGAATGTATTTTTTTATGCCCAGAAATTCTGTAAAAATTGATTTTCTTTGGGTATATTTGCTTTCTGTAAATAATATGATTCCGATATCACTATGCTTTCACAAGTATTTTGAATTTCTGCCCAAATTTGTCAAAATTTCAGGTTGCTTTTTTTTTTTTTTTTTGTAATCTGAACTACTTTATTCATCCTTCATAATTGTGGAATGAGATGAAGTCAGCTAGTCATCTTCAAAAAAAGAAGAACAGCTTACCCACTGTTCTTTGGCATTGGGAATATTGCATGTCGTGCAGTCTTGCTAGCATCTGCTTAAAAATATGAGCATGAGTGTATAACGAACTGAACTATGCTTGAAGCAGCCCCTTTCAACGAGTAAATTAAGACTTTGCAGAGTGTCTGGAAATAGTCATGGTTTTCTTTTATGACTTACGCGTTGTGACGTCATTGCTAGTTGCAGCTTAGAAGGGAATCACTAAATTAGGAAACTGAATACATCCTTTAAAAATTTCTGTTTTGAAGTATGAGATACATGCTTCTTTTTATAAAAGAATAATATGCATATTGAAACACTTTTATTTTGTATGTGTAATGAAATAAGAATTCTGATTATATTTTCTTATTTTTGTGTCACTCACATTTTAATAATAATAGCAGGTAATTTAATAATATAATAAAGGGAAGATGAAAGAGGTTTGGTGTATTCTGTTTATTATTTTATCTGTATTTTTTTTCTCCCCAGAATTAATCTTTGTTTTGAACTATGTTTTCTTTGTACAGGTAATCCTTGTAGAGTAGATGCTGGTTTGATAGAGTAGTACATTATACTTTCAAGACCTGATTCTTTCAGTCTATCATTATGGAAAGACTCCTTAACCCTTAGGAACTTCCTGACAGAATTGAGGATTTAATATATTTATGAGTACAAAAGGACAATTATATTACTATAAATTCATTCTTAATGGTACATGAATTTGTGTCTTGATACTGATTTATTTATTTATAACCAAGGACGGATATGCAAAACTGTTTCCATCTTAATTTCATGTTGAAGACTTTTAGTCACTTTTTTCATATATAAAAATATGGGAACTAAATTAATGTAGAAATAATATTTTCTAATTAAATGCTGAACTCTAAAGACTATAACCACACTGTAGAACCTTGATTTATGTTATTTAATTATGAACTTTAATTTCTGTAATATGGATTTGATTCTGGTTTTCATAGAATGCTTCCAAATTTTCTTTGACATCATCATCTGGCCTTTATTATGCAATTACTTCTTACTCCTTTCAGAAACAGTAGATTTAACTTTTCCCTCAAATTAAAAATAACTGAACTGCATAGTAATATATAGCCTTATATACATATACATATGTTTTTATACGTTATACATAACACATATGTTTTTTTCTTTTTAATTGTCTCGTGATGTATGTTGTTGCTAGCTTATGAAGTAGAATTGAGAGACAGACTGATGAGTTGCTCAACTGATTGTTGTTATGCTTCATTAACCCTTTAATTGTGTTGCTTTTCTGTGGTCATGTTGGTTTCCATGTCTTACATATGGTGTAGTCAATTAAATCAAAATAAAGTCTAAATCAAATCAAATCATCCATGGAAATCTTCATCAGTATGACAATATGTTTATTGATACCCTGTTTTTCTATATTTCAAGTAATTATTTTAAATGGGGTTAAAGTTCTATATTCTGTTAATATTTCTTGTTCAAATTCAACTGACTTACTCCACCAGAATACAGAAGAATTATGAGGCCCAGAGACAGATATTAAGACCTTCTAGAAATTCTTGATTTCAGCAGACTTCAGGAGAAAATTCAGGCTCATTTTTCAAAAGCATGAATATCTAACTTTGTTAAGGGTTTAGTTTTTTTTCATGTCCTGATTTAAAGAATGAAATAGAACACAAGAAAAGTCTGTATATCTTTTTAATGTTAATACTACCCTGTTTTATCACTTGTACCTCTAAAATAGGATTTTAAAACTCAAAATTAATCGTGCAGACCATATCTACGTACTAAGGTTTGGTGGTAAGCAGAAGGACCTGAATTTGAAACAGTAAACAGAGCACATAACCCTTTCCTTGTCTTTGTTCTTTAAATTTTGAAAAAGTGAATTTTTCTTCTTTTCTTTCTCCAGGCTTTTCTAAATTTTATTTTTTATTGGTTTGGTAGATTAATTAAGCTGTTGTTTCTTCATATATTTTTACTGGATTCTCCAAGTAATAATCTTTTGTGTGATTGAAATTATACCAGCATGGCACCAAGATCCTAAAAAAAGAAGTGGAATTATTGCCACTGTAACAGCAAAGGAGGACAAAATATAGAACATAAGATTTGGAGACTGTACTTAAATGAAAGATAAACCAAATAGGCCATACTCACCTCATCCTGCCCCCAATTTAATACAAATTCAAGCTATTTCTGTATATTTAGCAGATATTATAATTTCTGAAATATAACTGAAGCATAATTTCTAAGTATAACACCAGTGAGAAGGGGATTTAATTTTTCCTTACCATTCAGTTAAACATGAATACTTTCACCCTCCTTTAACTCTGATTTCTATCTTATCTCAAAGTAAGTTCTTCATTTATACTCATGACTACCTGAACAATATAATCATAAATACAGTTATTCTATGGCTATGAAGCAGAAAAGCAGATATTAGTATTTTTCTATTAAAAAATGGATGTTGACAAGCATTCTACAGAAAGAAAAAGAAAAAAAGAACAATTTAACCATTATGTATTAGTTTGTTTCCATTTTCTTCTGTTTACATTTGTCTGTTATTGCTCAATTATAAACATAATATATTTTTGTTACATGTGTACATGCTATATTTAATAATTGAAATTAAAAGATGTACATTGGGATCTCCAGAAGTAAAGTTTCATTAAAAGTGTAAATTTTTGTAAGATTTTGGTTTTTATTCTGAAGACATATTTGCAAATGTATTTTATTTTAATATTGGAAAAGATGGACTTTTAAAGTGAAAAATAAATATTTTCTGACTATTGCACAAAACAGTTATATACTGATGGTACTTAACGTGGTGCATAATATTGCAAGAACTAAAAGAACTCTGAACTTCAAGCCAGACTAATAAGAAGTACAGAACTGAGGAGGAAAAGAACAGGATGAAGTACCTACGTCTCTTACTTCTTAAAAAATGAACTGATGGAATAAACATCAGTTTAACATCAAATGATTTACAGGCTTTAAACAGGAACTCTGTGCCAGAGTTATAGATAGATCTTTTGGAGTCCTGTGATTACACTAGAAGGTTGGTTTTTGAGGTAAATATTTATACCTGTTAAAGTTGCATTAAGAAGCTTAAAACCTTGAATAAATAAAGCAAGTCTATGAAATTTGCTTGTGTGCTTGAAACAATGGCTTACATAAGAATGAATTTCACACAGCCTCCAAGGGTGGGGGAAGGCTTTAACTTGAAGATGCACTTGATGCATCTTCTTTGATGCAGAAGGTTCCACAGACCGTTCAAAACAAGACTATGTTTTGAAATGGCTGTTTCACTCAGTTGTGGATATAAATTTCAGCTGTTTTTCTGATGGATGATGAAAGGAATTAGATTGTTCCTGATAAAGGATGGACTGCCCATCTCTGAGTTTTCATTCTCCTTCTATTGGTAATGTTGCTAGTTTAGCTAAAGTTATTGATAATCACAACGTATTCAGCTCTACAAACAGGACTTTTTAGACTGAGACTAACAGCATTTTAGATAAAAATCTACATATGTAAAATGTTTTTATTCACACTCACATTAAAAATTTGAAACCTACAAATGTTATTAATAACTTATTTCTGAGTATTTTCTTCATCGCTTTTGGCCAGAACCCCAGTATGAAAGGTCCCCTCTCTCCGGGCCCCACAAAGTTATTTTTTTCTGGAAAATATGTTAGTATTTATTCCCGTACATTCTAAATGCAATTATATCTATTGGCATGAATTCTGTACATTTAAGTGTTGTTTAAGCATTAAGGCTCTAAACAGATGGAGTCATGTAATTTGACGAGACTAGCAAGCCCTCGGGCCTAGTTCTCTTAATCTTCAAAAAAGGAACAAAACTTCAAATAACATCTGAAAAAGGATGGGAAAAACATAGTCTACAGTATTACAGCACAAATAAATTACTGGCTTAATTGAAAAGTGACTTTCTTGTCCCCTGTTTACTCCCAACTCAGCTGTGCTGCTTTCAGAAGGAAGCCGTCATACGGCAATGAAGCTGTTGTGCATACAGATGGCTGTGTCTCCTTGTAGGCACAGACAGCTGTACCCATCTTTGGCAATCGTATCAGCACTTTCTAATAATTATCTTTTCAATGCACTCTGATTATTCAGTTCTTTCCACTAGAAAACCATGGAGGTTTATTTTCCCTTCAATCTGTAGAATTCATGTTATTTTCAGAGTTTGATTGCACGTGCATGTCACACATACAGAAATTTTGAATGTATGCAGTCACAGTTTACTATTGAACACAGGAAATTTGTAAAACCTATATAATTGACAAACTTTGCCTCGGAAACACTAGTATTCTGAAAGTTATAATATTTTGATTGTTTTATTTTTCCTAACCATGACAGTCCAAATCTTTGCATATGAAAAATAAAGGAAAATAAAAAGAAAAAATATAATTATAGAAAATCTGCCAACTCAAACCTGTAAATGTTTCAAAAGACAATTTGTTCTGTCTGAAAAGAAAACATCCACCAGAATCTAAGTATTCTCCCATTTTCAGGACTGCATATACAGACCAAATATTAGATTTTCCAATAACTTTCAGAAACTGGATCCATCATTGACTGAATGTTTTACCTCATACATAGCACCTTGAGAAAACAAACAAACAAAACCCCAAACGAACTGTATTGAACTACCTGCCTGATCTTCTGGAGGAGTCTAGCAAGCTCTTCAGGAGGAGACTAGCAAGATCTGTTTTGTTATTCCACAATTCTGACCTACACTGATACTGAAATAACCCATCCAAAATTCTGAAGTTGTCATTGAGCTTGAGCTCCTGGATCAGGTATGTCAGATTCAGATATTCTCTTGTTCCCCTTTCAGAGACTTGCTAACTGTTATAACTCCATAAAACAGCTGTGACTTTCATAAGAGTATCTGTAGGATAGAGAAGGTACATAGTAAAGCTTGTTACCTTGTATAAATTCATTGATTCCTTTTTAATTAATGGCTACTTATCATTAAGGAAAGAGGAATTCAGCTGTTCCTCCCTACTCTAGTGAGATAAACAATCTTATTTTTTAACATAAATGAGCTAAATTAGTGCTTGCAACCTACCTTCAAGTCTGAACAACTTGTTGATTAAACAGATATGCCTCTGTCCTGGTTTGAGAGCATCACAATAAAAATTTGTTATATGAACCTGAGACCACCAGGGAGACCACCAGCTACTACCAGCCTGCCTACATAGCAATAACAATGGGGCATGTGGTGTGTGTGCAGCTGAGCTTATGGGGAGGAGAAGATTGTTCAGGTGACCCAAATGGACTAATCCTGGTATTTCTTCCCATGATGCTCAGTATAAAATGTCTCCTAAGAGATACCTTTTGCATTCTATGGTTGCTGTATTGGTGTGATGGGGATTGTCACTTTGTCATTTATTCCTATGCTGCTGGTGTTCCTGGTTTGGTTGTTTGTTGTGTTGGTGGTGCTGGTGTGTTGTTTTGGGTTTTTTTTGCGCTGGAGAAGAATGTCATGCACCAAGACATATTGCTTTCCCTTGCCTCCTGGAGTAGGACTGGTTCAGCTACTCCAAGTTTTTTGTGAATTCTTGCTGGGAGCCTGAGCCCAGGTATCCCCATCTGCTGCTGAACTTTTGGAACTTTTCTGGTGTAGATGTGATTACCATCTGGAAAGTGTAGGCTCCATGTTTGCATATTCATTTATATATTGAAATATATTAAATATTTGTGCATAATTTGCCATCTTTATTATTTATTGTTTTTATTTTTGTTAAAACTGTTCTAGTTTTTTTTCCACCCTCAAAATCTCTCTCCCTTCTTCTGTGATGGTAGTAGGGGCATAAGCAGAAACATGTCACCTAGTTACTGGGCAAACCTGTGACAGCCTCCAAGAGCCTGGATGAAAGGATTTTCTCACTTCTTTCTATACACATGGCCAGGAAGGAGGATCTGTCCCATTAGGACAATGTTGATAGGATTCAAACTTTTAGCTGTCTTTCTATTAGAGTAAAGGCCTTCTGGCTCATGGGAAACTGACAGCACCTCTGAAGATTATTCAGATATTGTTAACTTTCTTGAAAGAACTGTAAATTTAGTTTTCTTTCACAAAAAGAAAATGTTGATGTGTTCTACATTTAGAAGTAGTTTCAAAGATCACTGGGGTTTTGGGGGTTTTACTGCTGGTTTTGAGCTTTTTCTTTGTGTCTGGGTGGTTTGTTTTTTCTTTTAGCTGGAAGAAACAGATGCATCCAGGCTATTAACACGTGGCTTTGTGGTTGATGCCACCACAAGAACTCTGAATTTTTTGATAATGGGATGGCCTACACAGCTCCAGGCTTGCTGGCATCAGATGACACTCAGCTTTCTCAATGTGGGAAGAGGGTGTTTCCATGGGAGTTTGCAGGGTTCATTGACAGGGTTTCAAACTAGGTTTGAAAGGGGAGAGGGATAATATCAGGCTTTCCCATGAAAAGCTGGAAGAAGACACGCCAAGGTTAGAGGGATAGAGAGTGAGCAAGGGCCTCAAAGGTATTCCAGCCACTCCAGCCACTAAGTAAGCTTTATCAGGGGCCCAACTGAAATCCCCCTATGCAAACACACACAGCATGGGGAATAAACAGGAAGAGTTAGAGATGTGCATGCATGTGTAGGGATATGATCTTATTGGCATCACAGAGACCTGGTGGACTGACTCCTATGGCTGGAGTGTTAGAATGGAATGATACAAGCTCTTTAGGAAGGACAGGCAGGGAAATGAGGAGGAGGTGTTGCCCTCCATGTCAGCTACCATCTGGAGTGTGTGGAGCTCTACCTGAGGATGGATGAGGAGCTGAGTGAGAGTTTATGGATCAGGATTAAAGGGAGGACAGGGGGCATTATATTGAGGGTCTGCTACAGGCCACCCAACCAGGAAGACCAAGAGGATGAGGCCCTTTATAGGCAGATAGGAGTAGCCTCATGTTCGCAAGCTCTGATCCTCATGGGGGACTTCAACCACTCAGGTATTTGTTGTAGGAAGAACACAGCTAGGCACAAGCAATCCAGAAGGTTCCTGGAATGAGTTTATGACAACTTCCTCCTGAAAGTGATAGAGGAGCCAATGAGGAGAGGTGTAGTGCTGGACCTTGTTCTCACCAAGAAGAAAAGGCTGGTGGGGAATATGGAAATCAGAGGAATCCTTGGCTGCAGGACCATGGGATAGTGGAGTTCAAGATCCTTAGGGTAGCAAGGAGGATGCACAGCAAGCTCACTACCTTGGACTTTAGGAGAGCAGACTTTGACCTCTTCAGGGACAGGTTTGGTAGAGTACCATGGGAAAAAGCCCTAAAGGGAAAAGGCGCCCAAGTGTTTATATTCAAGTATCACTTCCTCTGAGCTCAGGAGAGCTGCATCCAAATGAAGAGGAAGTCTCACAAAAATGTCAGGAAGTCTGCATGGATGGACGAGGAGCTCCTGGAGAAACAAACACAAAAAGGAGGCATACAGAGGGTGGAAGCAAGGACAGGTAGTCTGGGAGGAATACAGGGAAACTGTCTGAGTAACCAGAGATCAGGTCAGGAAAGCTAAAGCCCTGATAGAATTAAACCTGACTAGGGACATCAAGGGCAAGAGATTTTATATGTATATCTGTGATTAAAAGGAAGACTAAAGAATATGTGGGCCCTATCCAAAAGGAA
>VZRW01004536.1:159991-220773 GCA_013398125.1 Aegotheles bennettii | reverse complement strand
TCAGCTAGCTCTTTGAGGATTTTTGGGTGAATTCTGTCAGGCCCTATGGACTTGTAGGGATCTAGCTGTAGCAGCAGATCCTGCACAAGTTCAGGGTCAGCTAAGGGTTGATCTTGTTGCAGTCATGGTCCTCCAGTTCTGGGCATTGAGGACCCCTTGGTTTATCATCAGTGTTGAAGACAGAGGCAAAGAATGTGTTAAACACCTCTGCTTTGCCTTCATCCCTATAGGTGAGGTCACCGTCCTTATCCTGTAGCGAACCAATGTTGTTTCTACACTGCCTTTTGCTGTTAATGTATTTGAAGAACTCTTTTTATTATGCCCCACGGTTCTGGCCAGTTTCAGCTCCAGTTCAGCTTTGGCTGCTCAAACTTTTCCCCTACAGTGATTAACAGCATCTCTGGTGAGAGTCTCCCCTTGACAAGGGTAGCGGTAGCTAGAGCGGTCACTCAATCCCCACAGATGATTAACAGAACCCTGGTTCACCAGCAGCACTGCCTCCTCCTTCCCCAAGGCTCCGAGCTGGGAAGGGACTGTTTTGCTAACCTGACAGTTCATTGCATTGTCTGCTCTAATTTCTAGGACACTCGGTTAGGGATCAATAACCTCTGAACTGGATGAAGGACTGTGAGATGATGGGCTATGGCACACCTCCAGCTCAGGTAATTATTACCAGCTGCCAAAGGTGTGCACAAGGGAGGAAAGGAAGCTTTTCCAAGGTGAAAAGCAGCACATCAAGGCTTTCATCAACTTCTCACAGTACAGCCTGGATCTCTAACTCTTTTTGTGTTTCTTTGTCCAGTGATTTAAGAGTCATGTATCCATGAGTCAGTTCCCAAACATTTCAGGTCAAGGTTATCACTGAATCATAGCCTTCGTGAAATGCTTTGTCTCACTTTTCACGCAGCAGTAGAAACAACAGTAGGAAAGAAAAATGCTGCTTCTCTTCATCCTCAAGTTTAGTGCATTAACATATAGCTCATTCAACACTGACAGCTTCCCATTTTTAGGCAGGGAGTATTGCAGAGGTGGTGGAAATGTACAGTGCAGTAAGGTAGGAGGGAAGGAATACACTGCAAGCTAACTCATGCTAGACAAATATTCTGACATCACAATTCTTGATGTTGTCTTTGATGGCATTCAAAAAATAAAAGAAAATAATTGCAGGAAGTAAACAAGGTGAAAAGTTCTTCCCATCTTCCCCATGCTACCTCTTACTCCTTAGCATACCCCTTGAGCATACCCCTTGAGCATACTCCTTAGCATACCTGCATTTATCTAGGCAGAAATGCCCCAGAGAAACTTCCAGAAGCCAAAATCATTCTGCAGCCTGCAGCAGAGCAGAAACAGAAATGGAGTGCCTTGTCTGGATGCAGCCCGGCTTTTGTGCCTTATCAAATGGTCCATGCACAAGGCCCTCTTACTGCTTTTGCTTTGTGTGCAAGAATAGGTAAGTAAGATATCCAATACACCTTTAGCTAAACTACAGGCTTATCTCTGCTGTATTTGTTCTAAGTGCAAGCAACAGATTTTTGGTGATAGCCACCATATATCTCCATCTCATCCTGGCTTCAACTGTGAGGTGTTTTTATCACCACAGTTCAGGGTTCAAGCCTTTCATGTATGTTTAAAAAGGAAGATAAGAAATAGTGCAACATCCACATCTGCAACTCTCTGTAGTTCAACTACTATATGAATATGTGTGTTTAGGAGTTGAACCCAGCATCACAGAGGCTTAACTCCTATGAAGACCTTTAACACAGGGTACTGGCATTTTGTGATAACAGACACTAAGCTCCCAAAGGAAAAGTCAAAGCACAGACATGCCAACCCACATGTTCATTCAAAACTGCTTTTGAACAGAAGACTGTCCACTACAAAAATCTCACCCTAAATCAGGAGAAAAATAATTATCTTGATTATAGACACACATCTTAAGGGTGAACACTGGTCTCTGGTTTAATGTATCCTCCTTGTCATCATTCTATACTACTGAAATCACTTTGTTTGAAATCACTGAAATCACTGAAATCACCTCTCTCTTATATTTGTGCACGTAATACCAATGAACAGCTCTGCCATTAGCACCTTTCCTTCAGTGGAGCTTTAAATATTTGATCAAATTAGATCAGTTCAAATTTTCTCATTTTATGTGTAAGGAAACAGAGGCAGAAGGAAGGGGTTTCCTCAACACCTCTCAGCAAATCAGCAGGAAATTTGAAAGGGGGTTCTGGGACACTCTGCTGTACTACAGCACCATCCAGGAGACCAACCCAGCACTGCCTCAGCTCCAGGGCTGGACAGAGACACCCCTGCCTGCCCTGGGACATCTGCTGGGCAGAGGCAACCCCATGGGTGACAGTGGGGTCCTTTGCCAGTCCCCCTCCAATCTCATCTCACAGCAACAGCCCACAGCTGGAAAAAACAAATATTAGTCTTTGGAAGCAATATCTTTTAAAGGGTAGAGAGAACAGATGTCCATGTGTTACAGTTCTAATATAAATATCAAGCCCACTGCTTCTGCTGCCAGGCGTTGGGATTGTGACTTCAATTTTCCCACAAAGGAAGCATGTAAGCAAAGCACAGATGGGGAAATATTAGTTAAACAACAAAAAAAAGTTATTGCTTTTTTTCTGCAAAAAGAAAAAGCATTTGTAGAAAACACAAATGTAGTTCCATGTTAACTGATTAGTATATTTCTTAATTCAAATGGAGTGGTGGGTCAAATTTGTAATCAGGATTTCAAAGGATGCAAAGTAAAGGCAGCAAACCTTCTGGTTTCTGCAAGGATAATTACTTAATAAAAATCAGTATATACTTTTAGATTCAACTTGATCTTAAAGGTCTCTTCCAACCAAAACAATTCTATGATTCTATTCATTAAATATGAGGTAATTCCTAGAATAAGGACCGAACCTGTTCCTGCTTTTCTAGAAATACTTAGCACATTGCAGAATCACTCTTATGAAATGTAAAAATATAAATAAGAATTTTTTTTTACCCCATTCTAAGAGAGGACAGCTATTTTCCAAAGCTCTCAAGAGCAAAAGGAGGATTTTTCCAGGCATTTTTAAAAATTAATATTTATTTATTTTTTTTTAACATGAGAATAAGTTCCCCAGAATGCACAGTCTTCAAGGTGATCTATGCACTGTTAGAAGTCTTCTCAAAATGTATATATGGTCACATAGAGAAAATTGAAAGGTTTACCCTACAGTGTTATTGAGAATAAAAATCTCCTCTAGTCTGAAAAAAGAAACTGAATGGTCATATGCAAAGGTCAAAACATAGAGAACACAGAGTGATAAACACTAAAGAAAAAAAAATAAAAACACAGGGAGAGCAACAACACAGTGGAAAAAAGCAGCTTGAATGAGTTTAACTGAGACAGCAATTTCCTACATGTTACCAAGTCATTTGTAGCCTCAGGCCTTCAAGTTCTGTTGCTCATACATGGAGGAAGCATGTTTTACAATTTCTGTTACCCTATGGCCTTTACCTCACGGGGCAAGATATTCCCAATGAAACAAAGGAAATTTATAGCTGCAAGACTACAGCTTCAAAGAACAAGTGGAATCAGCTAGCCTAGCAACCAAATGAAAACTTAGGAATACAAGTAGCAAAAAAAAAAAGACCAAAATATTAAAAATAGGATCTAAAAAAAAGAAATTAGCCTCAGCAGATGCATCAGAACACATAAGAAGTTTGTCAAGGTCTACCACTAAGAAGCAATGAGTGCAAACTGAAATACAGGAGATTACATTTGAACAGAAGAAATAAAAATTGTTTTACTGAAAGGGTGGTCAAACACCATCTCTGACTCGTTGTCCAGAGAAGTTGTTGGAGTCTCCATCCTTGGAGTCACAGTCCTGGACAACCTGCTTTAACTGACTCTGCTTGAGTAGATAAGTGGACTAAACAGTCTCCAGGGGACCCTTCCAACCTCAACATTTTTTTGTGTGATTTTGTGCAGTGGGCAAAATCATATCCACATGGCAGCATTGTTGCAAGCTGTCTGCCTTAGTCCAGTTACTCTGATCCAAACAATGGGCATCTACAAGTTCCAAAGCTCATTTGAACTGCACTGACACTCTCCTCATCTCTTGAAAAAACAGAGAAAGAAAGTAACCTTTTTTCTTTCAGATTGTTTAGTAAGGTCCTAGACTGACAGCCAAAACCCTCAATTTTTTCTCAGAGAGTGAATTAAACACACTTGTAATGCCACCCCTTTCTAAATTTGGAGCAATAAGCTGTCACGTCATCAGTGTAATGGTTTACTTCATTAGTTTACTTCATTAGTATTTTTCTACTCTGTGAGATTGTTCAGGAGCAGATTTATTACCACAGAGCATGACAATGTTAAAGACTTTTCACCTCACTCCTTAAAAACTTAGCTTGGGATAAAACAGGTCACAGGAATAAAACAGTAATTAACTGCCTTTTTCTTCTGACTTGGGCTAGTTTTGAATCACTGACCAACTTGTCATGTTTTTCTTTCACAAGAACTAAAATAAAATAAAAAAAATGTGTGAAAGGAATCACTCTAAAGATGAAGATAGATCTTGTAAACTCCGTTTATCTGAATGTCAAAGATCAGCCAATAGCAGCACATTTTATACCTAGATTTCCTTCAAAAAATACCCTCTATCTAAACATGTCCCTGATAACCTGGAGAAATCAACTGGTAAGATTGACTGTCTCAGTGGGGAAAAAATGATGAAAACAAAATGTATCTCTTCTAATGATTAAATATGAAAGCCTACAAAGACACACAAGATGACTCTTGTCAGAGTCCTGGAAAGAAAATACTGTTCCTTTAAAACCTTGCTTCTTTATCTGAATTGGTTTGATGAGTGTGATTTCAAAATATATATTAATGTTCTTATTGCAAGTTTACTTCTAAATGTATGAATTGCCAGCAGAAAGGCAGCTTTAGAAGTTTTAAGGATAGGAGCTGAAGCAACTTAGGCAATGACAGCCGATTGTGTACTTCTGAAACAAAGCCTTTGCTTTCTGCTTCATGGCTTGATTGACTTGGCAATTACACAGGCCATTGCTTTGAACTACTGCAAAATTTCACCAAAAGCGTAAAGCCTTATTCTTTAAGGAATTACATTCCTGATCAGATTTTTGTTTCAATAAGTACACCTTTTCATCAAGAGAAGCTTGACATGTACTAGAGTGGGTTAGAATCAAAGAAAGAGAAATTACATACAAGTAAATTACACATGTCCAAATTGGCAGTGTTTGTTCAGGTGGAAGAAAATCATACTAAACACTTACTGTGTTCCAGAACATCAAAGAGTGATACGTTACCGTGTTTTATCAAGATATTGCATTCTTTTTTAATAAAAACCATTGACTTCCCATTGTTCATAAACTCAACAGCCAAATAAGGGCATTAGTGGCCAGTTTGGATTGAAAAAACAGTGACTAATTTCCACTAACTTCCTCAGTACATAGTCCAGTCTTGCCACTCCTTTGGATCACTATAGCTCCTTTTAAACTACAACTTCTGTATAGATCTTGGAGGTCACATAATCAAATGACTGTGCTGTAAGTGAAAAAAAGATATACACAGGCTTTAGCAGCCCAGGTATTGAGAAGGATTGTAGAAATATATTTTTTTTTCCACTCATATTAGTAAGAAAAAGAGGTTTCTGGGATTTTCCAGTAAGAATTTTTTACAAATATACTTCAATATTCTGCAACTGTCTACAAAGCAACATGCATTTATTAATCAATTCTACTCCTTCACAGCCAAAATGAGTGCCAAAGGCTGATTTACTTATCAACAAATGAAACAATGACAGCACCATGAATAGATAACTTTCATCTTCCCTTGTGGTCCAAGTCGAAGCAATTAGACACCAATGCCTTCTAATAGTACCTATAATCTCCATATACTGCTCTTGCAATGCTTTGACAGCTTTGGATAGGCAGAGTTGACTTTTTTTTTTCCCCTTATGGAGTGAATAAGGAAGGTTTAAATTTATATGAATGAGATGCCATCTCTTGTTTTAAAGAATAGAATTGAATTTAAATTCTGCTCTTAGGAAGAAATAAAATTAGATGATTCCTGACAATACTTTTCCAATTCCACCAAAGAGTGAGGAAAAGCGCTTCTGAGTTCTAATGAAGAGACAGAAATTACTTTGAGCAGTTCATGGCCTGTGTCCAGACTAACCACTGGCTTTGTGGGGATAGGCAGAGTTGACGTGCTGAGGCGCTGTCCGAGGTGCTGGCGAGTCACCCTCCTGGCAGCCAACAGCTACCGCACCCGCACGGCTCTGGTGAGGGCAGCTCTGCCAGGCACAGGCAGAGAAAGGCTTAACTCTAGAAGAGGATTAACTTGCAGTGCCAGTCTGCCAAGACTGTCCTTCTGTCTACGTCACACACAACAGATGTGCTCATTTTGTTGTAAGAGCCAGCAAAATAAAGGTATGTAATAGACCCTTATGCCCCTTCTCTCTGTATTCAGTCTGCTTTTTTAACCATCACACAAGAAAAGCAAAAAGGGTGGCAGGGAAAACAAACTTGATCTCTCTTTAAAACAAAACCACCAGTATCCCAAGCTAGGAACAGTACTTGCTGAGTCAAAGGCCAAGACAGTCAATCCAAGCCCAAAAAGGATGGAGACTGGGAGAGACCCAAGTATGAGTGAGGAACTCCTGAGAACAAAATGGCCCAGTGACTTGCTGAGCTAGAGCTCCAGTCTCTATTGCTCAGTCATGTTCATGTCCAGCTGCAGTATAGGCAGCTGTACTGCCTCAGCAGTTTTCTGGCATAATAATATCTATCTTTGGCACACACACTCTCCCTGTACTTTGTTATTCATAACCACATCCTGGAGTTGGCTTCTTGAAATAATTTGCAAGTTAGGCAGCATCAGGGGAAAAGCAGAAGATGCTCTCAAAAAAAAAAATAAAGAAAGACAACATACCAGGTAGCTGTGGGTCACATGTACTGTTAAAATTCTCATTCCTTTTTAACTCCTCCTATCATAAAGCAGGGTCAGTTCTGTCAGGCCTCAGGAGAACTGACGAGCATTAATTGCTGTGTCCTGTCTTTCCTTCCTACCCTGGTTCCCGTCCTCCCAACCCCCTGCTCTTTTCAGGACCAAGGTCACAATTTTGGCTTGCCCAGGCTCCCAGGCCTGCCCTGAGGATGTGCCATATGGATGCCGGTGCCTGGCCCTGGGCACTGCTGCCCTGACCAGACTCTCTTGGCATCTCCTTGGGGCCACTGAAGGACCCCACCGCTGCCCCCAGCTCAGGGTCCTCTCACACTGGAGCAGCCCTCTTCCTGCTGCACCCTCAGAGCAAGATCACTGGTGCTCTCTGTGTATTCCACTAGGTCACTGCTTCAGGAGTAGACCATCAGTGGAGAGGGAGACAGCTACTGCTAGACTTGCTGCTCCAGGAAGCCTGTGTCACTGTCTGGAGCATCACACCTTAATGGAGATGACTTATTCATCTAGCTGAAATGGGCAGACTACCTATGGAAAAATACTTTTTGCTCTGCTGTCACATCAGCTACAATTGATATCAATCTCAGCACATGGCTTTGTTCGGCTTCCAAAATATTCCCAACTGCCTGTCATTTCACACTCTTCTTCCTTCATCTTCCTCATTCTCCCTATTATTTCTTTTTCATCTGACACCTTGTCTTACCCCTATATAAAGAAGTACAGCCAAATTGCATAAGCCTATTGCATAAATCCCGACTGCAAACATCCCAAGATGTATGTCATGATGTTTTGTTTCTGGTATTCCTCTTCCTCATACCCCCCTACTCTCCAATATTCTCTAGATTTCTAAATTTTCAGATAAAAGCTAACTTACTATCATTTTTATCCTGATGTAATGCCAAAGGACAACTACCTTGCCAGGTTATTAATGGCAATTATTACAATAACAAATTCAAGAAGAATTATTTTGCAACTTAATTAAATATCTAAAGTAAGAACGAGTACCAGTGATGAACGCCTAAGAGCTGTCAAATCCCTGCAATTAGTACCCCATTCAGAGCTAAAAGAAAAGCCTCTGAAGCAGCACCAAATTAAAGATTTTTCTTTTTTTTATTACTATTTTTCATTGCAGAACTTGAGAGGGGAAATATCACACAAGAATGACTGATTCCAAGGTTTCTGTGTGCATTCATTACCCAAAATCTTAAAAAAACTTCCTACAGATTTACTGATCACACTTACAACAGTCAGTTTTCATTTGCATTTTGGTCAATTTGTGGGAAAATCAAAGCAATAAAAACACACAACTCTGCTGCAATCAAGTCTATTTTTCCCATCTTCTATTCCCTTCACCATGATTAAAGCAAGAGTAAAAGGCTTTCACAGCCAAGACTTCAGCATGCATGCCCAACCATGAAAGACAAATACTTTTTTCATCAGCAATGTATCGATGAGAATACAAAACTTATTATATTTCTCCTGCTAAGATGGACTTAAAGAAGTATTTTCATCACAACTGCATATAACGTCTAAACTGGCAGGAAGTGGGATAAAAAAATAGCAGCAGAGAGGACTCTCCATCTTTCGACAAATAGTTAATCCCCAATGACAAGACACTTGTTTAAAACCACATTTTTCTTCCTCCATAGAAGACTTAATAAAAATGTGCTTCAGAAGTTAATCTTTGCTGAAGGTGCAGCAAGACAAGCAAACTGAGTTAACAAGAAAGCTCCATGAGCAAGGTCGTCCCTACTTGGCAATCTCTACTCCCCTGTTTCACAGTTAAGGCTGTGGAGCTGCACCAGATGGAACGGAAATTCCCCCCTGGGATTAGAGACATTTGTTCATCAGATGCTTGTGCCAGCACAGAGGAAGCTGTGCCAAGGGAAGACACCATGAGCATTTGATTCTAGCTGCAGTATTTGTCTCAAGTATAGGCTGCATTTCTTTACCCTCCTGTAAACACTGCTTTGGCAGGACTGTAAAAGCTTGCAAATTAAGCAAATACTTCCTGTTAAAGGTTGTCTTAATTTTCACTCCCATCTTCCTGAGATGGAAATGTAAGCAGTGAAAGACCATTTAAGAAGAGGAGCTGGGATCAGCTGGGATCCCAGTTTTTAACTGTCATCCTTGTTATTCACTTTTCTATATAGAAGATAAAATCACAGAATATCTCAAATTAGAAGGTACCTATAAGGATCATGAAATCCAACCAGATTTGGTATCCCCATTTGATAGATTCAAATCAACCAGCTGATACATGCATTGTTATACAAAGAGTTAGGCAGGTAGTAAAATAAACTATGTAAATCATATTCTGTCTACAGGGAACTCCTCTGGCTAGGCAGTGTTGGGTGGAGTTGGGAAATCCATGTGCCAGGAAAAAACTATACAAGTATATTTAATTAAGAGCAATCATAAAAGCATAGCTTTTATACTTCAGGTATTATAAAGGAAACCTAAATCCTTCAGAGATATTAGAAATACTAAAAACTCCAGTGCTGTTTATCTGCTAGTCAGCTCTCAGTGGAGAAGTTTCCTGTTGGCCAGGTTTAAAGACTTGGGCTCTAGACAAATCGATTGCTCATAAAAAGAATATCAGTTATATCAGAACTTCTGCTGTATGCTGAGCTTTGACAGGTTGGAGAATGATGTCCCCCACAGAGCCAAACCACATGTAAGCACAAAGCCCATATGGCTGAGTTGCATTGTTCTCTTTCTCACATGATACAAGCAAAAGCTCCTTTCTCTCATGTCTCTCAACAGATTGTTTCTGAGCTCAAATTTTATAAGATATTTGTTATAATCCATCACTAAACAGAAAGAAACCCTGTAAAACCTGCTATCTCCAACCTGACTAGAAGTTCCTTTCACTCATAAATAGCAAATCACTACCTGGACTCAAGACATCTTTCAGGTCACATCTTTTTAAGGAAAACATGGCCTTTGCAAAAATCATTATATTCTGTCTCACAGTTTTCACCTGGTTATTACTCAGGTTGTAGGCTTGTTAGCATGGAGACTTCCTACCGGCTTTTATAGCCTACTAAAACTCCCAGTATGCATTCTGGCCTTCACATATTAGAGCTGCATAATACTATTACTAACAGAACACGAAAGAGTAATTTACTGACAAATGACTGTAACTGAACACGCACAGTCTACTAACAATGCTCTAACAGAAAAAATTCATTATATAAAACACAGAAATATCATACCAGATTTTAAGAAGGGACTGAAAGCAGCAAGGCAGAGTTAATAGCACCTATTAATTATACCTATTCCAGACAGATTCTTTCCTGACTTGTTTTTTTAACTTTCATTAGTGTAGGCTCTACAACTGTGTCACTGCATGCCACTTTTGCTGAGGCTTTGCTGTCTTTGCCAATAGCATGCTTTATTCAAGTCCATTCTGAATCTCCTGTGTTGCAGTATATGCTCCCACTTATCCACCAAGGACATGAAGAAAAACAACATATATTCTTTATATGACAATATCCTTTTACATATTTGAAGAGTACTATTACATTCCCTGTCCTTCTATTCTTCGAGGTGCTTGTGGGTGACCACAAGTTTTCCAGACCTTATCCTCTCATTTTTCTCCTCTAGGCTCTCTCTGATTGATCCTGCTCTTTCTGAAAATGTGAAGTGCAAATCTGGGTATAATACTCTTGCTGCAGAGTAAGCAGAGAGATGAGCTAACATCAAACACCCTAATAGATAACACTTCTGCTTACACTATTGAGTATTGCACCTTTGTTACAATTAGTGAAAGATCTGCATAACCTGAAATCAGATCTCACACTTTAAAGAGGTAGATCTAAAAGCTTCATCCTCACACTTTAAAAGGACTCTCAGTATTTTGATAAGCTGATTCATTAATGCTATCTCTTTGTGTTGGAGAGAGGTGACTTCCAACAGTGAAGACTGTTCCCACTGGTTGTCACACTATTGGGATGGAGTCATAAGATGTATGTCCAATTTTTTAATACTGTGCTCAGCAACTATTTTGAAAGAATTCCATGTCTTCAAGCATATCTCTGATTTAAGACATCCCCAGAGGTATCCAAGAATCACTACTATTGCTTATTTGGCATCTTTATCTTCAGAAAATGGGTTGGGAATGAGGAGCAGCCACAGAGCTGTTAACTGAAGCAGATTCTCTTACAACACAACAGTATTAGCAGGAGGTGCAGCAATTGAACTGTGGATAACAAAACTACCCATGTATCACAGACCAGAAGAATGAATCACAAAAAAATGGGCAAAGAGCAGAACAGATACTTCACATGATCCAGCTTTACAGCAAAAGACAAGGAGCTTTAAAAATATCAAAGCTACTTCTATAAAGAACGACAAAGGCATTTCTGTTAATCTATTCCCCTCCACCCCTTAGTTACAGGTTCCTCTGGCCTCTTGTAGAACCTGCTACTGAACTCAAACAGAAGACACAGCTTCATAGTGATCACACTGGCATAGAGTGCCTCTTTACCCCTGTCTCCTCACCAATATGCCCAGTAACTGTCATCTGCTGGAATTTAAAGCCAAGGGTCATCCACGTAGTGGAATGCACTTAACTTCATGTCTTCCAAAACATCATTTGAATATCAGCAGTCATCATTTCCAAATAAAATCATGAAACCTCCAAGGCTGAAGACTTAAAACTTTATATCTAACCACCTCCCTCTAAAATACTCTTTCCAATAAACTGTCTGCAGAAGGAATATATACCTATGTCAGATCAGCCTCCAAGTAGTACCGAGTTCATTTATTCTTGTTAAATTTTCCTTTACATTTTTCCATAAGTGTTTCTCCATCACATTAAACCCCTTCCCCTTGCTCAAATCCACTAGACAGATCACCACAACCCAAAGTTTTAAGTTATAAACCCCAAACTCATTATGAGAATATGCACTGACTTTCCACTTTGGAGCAGAGACATATTTTTTGGTTTCTTGGGTTTTACATTTGTTTCAATCATTCATCTCATCTAGGTACAGAAGAATCATTCAATGTCTACCTATAAATTCTAGCAAATCTGAATAATTCATGCAGTAGAGAAGACAAAATTACCACCTACCTGCACTTGTGGATGCCAAGGGATTAATAATAATTTATAAGCTCCCTTTTCTCTTAAACTGCATTTCTGTAGCACCAAATAGTGCACTTGATCAGCATGGCTGTCAGCTTTGGAAAGTGAAACATATGCATCACTAGAAGGCAAAAGTTCTTTTCTAGATTAAAGAAAATTCATGAGGAGGCCACTCTGTAGATCACCTCATACCACACTCTGAGGTCAGCACTTAATTTCATAGGAGAAAAGTAGCATGCACTTACCTCACTACTTCAACCTGAGAGTCCATCTCTGCACTAAGGGAAAAAACTGAAAAACAAATAAAAAATACAACCCGTCGTGTCATGGAGCTCAGTATAAGGTAAAAGGAAATCAGTATTTTCTGTGTTTTTACCAGCCGGTGAAACAGGTCTGTCTGACCCTGTTCCACACACACTGAACAAAGATTTTTGCTGTGTAACACAAGAAAGTACCCGCTCACTGCTAGATCAAATCAATTCCCTCATGCCTCAGGTAAATGCCTGTTTTGTAGACAAAGAGGAAAATGTCATATCCTAGCAGCCCTCCCGCTTCAAGAACAGAGCCTGAAATGTTGTCTGTGTTGTGTCTGTGGAGCTCAGGTCACCCCGGCATGCAGGGTGCTGCATGATGCAGAGCTCTATCACAGCACAGGGATCTTTCACAGAATCACAGAACCCTAGGGGTTGGAAGGGACCTCGAAAGCTCATCCAGTCCAACCCCCCTGCCAGAGCAGGGTCACCTAGAGTCCATCACACAGGAACGCATCCAGGCGGGGTTTGAATGTCTCCAGCCAAGGAGACTCCACAGCCTCTCTGGGCAGCCTGGTCCAGTGCTCTGCCACTCGCACAGTGAAAAAGTTTCTCCTTATATTCACATGGAACCTCCTGTGCTCCAGTTTGCATCCATTGCCCCTTGTCCTATCATTGGTCATTACTGAAAAAAGCTTTGCTCCATCGTCCTGACCCTCACCCTTTACATATTTGTAACCATGGATGAGGTCACCCCTCAGTCTCCTTTTCTCCAAGCTAAAGAGCCCCAGCTCCCTCAGCCTTTCCTCATAAGGGAGATGTTCCACTCCCTTCATCATCTTGGTGGCTCTGCGCTGGACTCTCTCAAGCAGTTCCCTGTCCTTCTTGAACTGTGGGGCCCAGAACTGGACACAATACTCCAGGTGTGGCCTCACCAAGGCAGAATAGAAGGGGAGGAGAACCTCTCTCGACCTACTGACCACCCCCTTTCTAATGCACCCCAGGATGCCATTGGCCTTCTTGGCCACAAGGGCACATTGCTGGCTCATGGTCATCCTCCTGTCCACCAGGACCCCCAGGTCCCTTTCTCCTACACTGCTCACCAGCAGGTCAGCCCCCAACCTGTACTGGTGCATGGGGTTGTTTTTTGCCAGGGTTTTGTAGTAATCACTGCTATTCCTGGATGCCCCAGCAATGCAAATATTGTATTTGATCCAGAGTTGCTCCCCTTCTCAGGGTCAGCATTCAGAAGCACACTGGGATACCCCCACTCCTTCTAGGGAGATACCAGCATCCCCCGTCCTGGGAGAAGTGATGATCCTGGGGTCTCCCTACACTGGTCTAAACTCAGGAGCTGCCACTGCAGCCAGGAGGGACTCCTGGTCCTGCTCCCACCAGCTCCCTGAAGAGACAGGCCCAGTTCAGCACTCGAAGCTGCTGCACCAGTCCCTCCTCCCACATCGTGTCTTTCCTCTGTGCTCCTGGCTCGAGATGATACCACAGGAAAGGCCCAGGGACACTACCTGGAGTACTTCCCTCCTCAGCCTGCCTCGTGTCCTCCAGGTCGCTCCCAGCTGCACACATTGCTTGTCCAGGAGCAGCAGTTGGACACTTGGTACCCTGCCTGGTGCACTGCACAAGAAGTGACTGCTGGCATCCTAAGCATGAGCCTCCCAGGCCAGCACCAGGGGAAGGTCTGAAGCAATGCTCCCAAAGAACATGATCCAAACATGTTCCCTGCACACTGGCAAGCTGCGGAAGAACCACAGGAGTTTTCTGTACTATTTCCAACCTCATTTCTCTTCTTGTTTGGCAGCTAGGTCACAGCTTGCTGTTATGGGTTTTGTGTTGTTAACCTTTACTGAAAGCTTGAAGCTGTGAATGCTGCTGCACTGCTGTGTGGTTCCTGTCGCTGGTAACATGGACAATGTTTTCCTGGAGGCTAACACAGAAAATTCAGATTTGAGAAAATCAAATAATTTAATCTTCTTTTTCCCCTAAAATTTGTTTCAAAATGAACTGAAATTATTACACACACACACACACAAAAAAAAAGATAAAAAAGCTTTCTTCCTCCATGTTGCCATGACAATGAAAAAAAATCAGCTTAATTTTAGGTTAACATTTTTTAAAAATCCTAAGGTTTTAGAGAGTCTATGAGACGTATTTCATTTAACTACAAGCAACAAGAAAGTATCCGAGTTTATGCAAGTTACAGTCCCAAATTTACCTTTTCACTTATCAATAAATACATTCTCATTAGTATTCTGTTGTTTACTTTTGCCTTGTTTAGGTTTTTTTGTTGGTTTGTTGTTTTGTTGTTTGGGGTTTTTTTTAAGTTTATGCCCTATGAATAAACACTCTCCAAATTCAAGATCAGCTATTGAGAATATAATGAATAATTAGCTTCCTAACATTTGCAAGGTAAACAAGCAACCTTTCACCTGTTTCTGTTAAGTGTCTCAGTGAAAGCCAGTAAAGCTTTAAAGCATAAAACTAGCTTCTCTGAGAAGCCTAAGACATTATATTACATCCAAGTAACACAACAGGCTTTGATTGCTGCTTAGGAATCATCACAACATATAACTATAAATTATTTGACATAATTGTTTATTCACAAATTTAAAGGTGCTAGCACCAGGTAAAGACCAGGTATATGACATTACTGGAAGTTGTTTACAATAGTGCGTTCATGAGAAAGAAGTATGGTCTGAAGCTGGAGTACTTCTCAAGAAGGTCAGAAACTACATGGTCTGTGCTGGATTGAGTCTCCTTCACATCTTCTTACTGTCTTATTACAGCGTTGTACTTAATCTGTCAGTTGGCTTTGATTAAATTTGTAGCTGGCTCTAGTTGATGCCAACTTCATGGCAATTTCCCAACTCCATCACATGGCTGAAATTACCCAGCTGGAAAAAAACTTATCAAGAATATACTGAGAACATTAAAGAATCAGACCTTTAGTGCTTCCCCTCCCTGCAAATGGTATGAAGCAAATCAACTGTGAACTAAACTAAGAGCAGAAATTGGCATGAATTATGCAAGCTATCTCAAACGAACATTTTTCCCCCCTCATCTTATCCCCTGCTTTACCTAACACAGGAAAATTCTTTCAGACAGCCATTATTTTTTTTGGCTTCTTTCATACATCACCAGGAACACCTCCCACTGGGTTTCTCAGGAGATTGCTAAAATAACTTAAGTAATACAGTGCAAGCATTCTATCATTAGTCATTGGGATGAAGATCGTCCTGGCTTTGTCTACTTCTCTATGTGATTTCTTTTGGCTCACAGTCCTTTGTTTGTTCTCTGTGAACACAGTCGTCATTCTTCAAGCTTTGTAGTATCTATGTGACAAGCTATTACACTCAAAGTCTTATTATGGGCAAAAGGGGAAATGCTTCATTTGGGAAGCCAAGAATTTATTGTTAGACTAATTAAAATCTTAACAGCCTAACTAAAATACAATAAACTGATATTACAGTGCAGCTACAATGATACTAACCTTTGCAATCCAAATTATCTAACCAATATAATGCACAGCTCAGTAATATAAAGATTGTTATACAAAAGCATTCTCTGGTGTTCTGGTCTCCCCCACCCTGCCCCTCTGACTCCCAAGTGTGACAGTAAGTCAGCCTCAAAAACCTGGGGCTAGGGTGGTGTGGTGTGTGTGAGAACACGGGACTGGGGTTGCCACAAGTTTTTAGCATCCCCAGTCCCTTGCTAGAAGGAGCATCATGTTCACGGTGGGGTTCCTTCCTCTCCGTTGCTCAGGGCTATACTGTCAACGGTTTCTTCTTTCTCCCTCCAGGGCCCACATTTGAGTATTGTTACACATTTTCTAGCACAATTTTACACTCGAATCTTCACTGATGTGCAACTTGATATTACATCCAGAGACAGTAAGAAACTGTCTCCCTCCATAAATTGGATACCTGTTCCTTTTCTTTTTCTTACCACTAAAACTGGTTTTGTTCAGCTCTGCAGTTCTTTAACTGAACATGGATGAGTTGTCCGTAGCCCTAAGGCCTCCAATATTATCCTTTGCTCCTTCCATTATCACTCCGTGCCTCTACTCCCTTACATCCTGTAACTCATTTGGTGGCCTCTACTGTCATACCACGCCTACATTGCCTCTTGTTATCTTGTAGTATGGCCATAAATATTTCATTCTAACAATTACTTGTTACAATTGCCTATAAAAATTACGATAATTTCACACACTTCTGCAAGATGAAGCAAGAGCAAAGCAAATTAGGCAATAGTCTCCTTGTCATTAAAAAAAAGTTGTTGTTGAAGCTAAACAAACAAAACTAAAGCTTTAGGCTGGCTAAGATGAAATCAGGCAAAGCATAATAAGAATATGTCCCTAGGGCCTTACAAAGTGATTAAACTTACAAAGTGAGCAGATTACAGGGCTATAACAACCAAGGTACCCCACCCTTCTCAAAGCATCAAAACTCATCTCAATGTCTTCAATCTTTATGCACAGTTGCAGCCAATGAAAAGTAGCATGCACTTCTCTGTGTTGCTTCCAGTCCCACAGGGCTAATTATGTCCCTTCATAGGCAAAGAAAATGCTTGGGAGGTAATTAAAAGGTAATCTAGGAAAAAAACCCAACCACCCCAGATCCAGCTATAAACAGATGTGAATGCACCAGGTTCTTTAATTAACAACCTTTGCTCCAGAGATTCAGTGGGCTTGGTTTTGTTTCTACAAACTTAGGTCAGATTGAAAGTGATGGAGATTGTGAGTTTAGCAGCTGAAAATGGGGAAATTGTGCAACTCCTCAAAAGTAGCTGTTCTAGAAAGACCAAATACAAGTTAGCCAGTTGGATGTTATTCCTGGCTGCACACCTACTACACCTGTTAGTCAGCCAATTCTGCATCTTTTTTTTTCTGCTGATGACTGGATTCAAGATCTTGAAAATTTACCAATGCATTTATAATTTGAGCTCATTATGACAAGGTTTCATCTGTGTAAGTTTTATCACCTTCTTGCAGCCTCACTTTACACAAGTTTGCAGCCAAATTTCAGTCAAAATTGTCATTGGTTCTGCTGAAATACACCATGAAAAACTGAACAGCATCTTTAGCAGAGCACAAAACAATCCTATGCCTCTTTTCAAGCATCCCCTCAATGTCCATCTCCAAGTATCAGCAGGAGAGGAAGCTGCTAGTTCACTTTCCTCTCCTGAATACAATGCTCACGGATAATATCTTAAGTCTGAAAAGTACTTGCAGATTTTTCTCTCTTTTGACTAGATTGGCTTTCACAGAGACTAAATATGGTGGATCTTAATGAAAAAGTCAGTCAAAAGTCAGCCCCAACAGCACAAACTAAATGAAATAGGCTTTCTTTCAAGTCTAAGGTAGTTTAGAGAAGTAAATGTTACCACCTTCTAGCAGAGAAAAAAGTCACATTTTCACAAAACAGCCCCTTAACACGTGTTGAAGAGCCTGCACAGTGGAATATTTGATTCAATCCAGAAAAGTCCAATTTGTGAAAGCAAGTAATCACCTACAGCTATCTTTTGAGACTGCCAAAGAAAGAACAAAGCCACTGAAGAACACTCTTCTATGCCAGCAGGGTCCATAGTGCTACATCCTCACTGTGCCAAGCACCATGCAGATTGCAGCTTGTAGAAGACTGAAGATTGTAAGGAGATCCTCTACTGTTACATATATTCTTAAATCTGCAACAACTGTTCTGGTTTGAGCTAAACCTGTCCACTTTAATCCAAATTTTACTTGACTGAAGTCTTCCTCAGTCAAGATTCTGCGGCAGACATAACCTAACTCTGTTTTCACAGAACTCTTGAGGTGGGAAGGAGAATCTAGAGATCATCTAGTTTTACCCCTGCTCAAGCAGGGTCAGCTAGACCAGGTTGCAAAGGACTGTGTCTAGTCAGTCTTTGAATAGCTCCAAGAATGGTGACTCCACAACCTCTATGGGCCACCTGTGCCAGTGCTCAGTCACTCACACAGTAAAAAAGTGTTTTCTTATGGAATTGGATGGAATTTTCTGTGTTTCAGTTTGTGCCCACTGCTTCTTGTCCTGCCCCTAGTCACTACTGAGAAGAGTTCGGCTCTGTCTTGTTTACCCTCTCCATAAGATATATATACACATTGATGAGATCTTCCCAGGCCTTCTCTTCTGGCTGATGAGTCAAAGCTCTCTCAGCCTTTCATTGTATGAAAAATGCTCCAATCCCTTAGTCATATCTGTGGCCCTTTTCTGGACTCTCTTCAGTATGTTCATGTCTCTGAAACCCAGAACTGGATACATCACCCTAGATGTAGCCTTGTCAGTGCTGAATAGAGGGGAAGGATCACTTCCCTCAGCCTGCTGGCAACACTCCTCCTAATGCAACCCAGAATGCTGCTGGCTGCCTTTGCTGAGAGGGTGCATTGCTGGCTCATGGTCATCTTACTGTCCACCAGGACTCCCAGGTCCTTGTCTGCAAAGCTGCTTTCCAGCATGATCTGTGATTTGAGCCTATGAACATACACTAGCACAGGAATGTGACTCATTTCTGTGAGCACTTGAGGTGATCATCTGTCCAGATGTGCAAATGTCACATCTGGCCAAGGGCACAAGATGGCTGGATTAGCAAGTGTGTTGTACTACAACTGACATTCATCGTCCTTGAGATATTTTGCATAATTTACTTTCTTTCAAAGAATAGCAGGGAACAGTCAGAAAGCTCTCCAACACAACTAACTGGCTAAGCCTCCCTTACATCTGATGCCCTATTCCCATGGTCATCTGTATAAACTACTGTTTTCAGTGAGCCTGAGAACACCTGGAGGTCTACATGCTTGATTTACGTGCACTAATGTAACCTCTTGACCCAGAAGCCAACAGCATGTCTTGAAATTTCCAACCACAGTTGAAACCACCTTGAACATCGACCTGGGAACCCTCAAGGGCCTGGCTGGTATGGCTTTATGCCTACACTATGCTTATTTCCCATGCTTCAGGCTCAGATGCAACACCAGGCTGACAAGATCTATTGCTGAAAAAGGACAAAAAGCAGGATTCCTCACATTTGATTATGCACTTTCATCCCATCTTCAACCATAACAGCCTTTGAGTACTTGCAAAGTTAATTCTTTTTTAATTTTTATACAAGTCTTTGCTGATTCATAGAGGTGGAGGAGGAAAGTAATGGAAGAAAAACACATATGTTACAGTACTAAAGAAGAGATCTTTGTGCAAACAGCCCAGCTGGAAAAAGCAAACAACAGAAACCTTATGAAATTGATCTTAAGTGTCCAGTCAGTCTGTGTGCATCCTCCCACACGCAGATGCTACTCACCCTCCAGGACTGCTTGTAACCAAGCTGGATTTCCCCCCACACCATGAGCTCCTGAGGATGGGTCCACACTATGTGACCCAAATGCATGAAACTCAACAGCAGTCCTTAATTTTTTCAGTTTATCTGAGAGAAAAATCAGTACTTTCTCTGCATACTGGTTGTGCTGAGCCAGAGGCAAGCAAGGTGGAGTAGTTTGGAGTGTCTTCCTGCTAATGAGCTGACATTTCCAAAGTGGGCTCAGGCAGATGCAGCTATAAAAGTACTGCAATTCCAATTCATTGGCCCCAAGTGGAAATGAAGCAATGAATAAGACAGCTGTTTAACAGTGATACAAGAAAGGAAATTATGATTAACATTTGTCTTATTGCCTTAACATCTTCCTTTTTTCTTTATACAAGGCGATATATTTGCTGAATGTATCAAAGTGTTTTAGTATTAGTTTTTCTTCCTTCTATCTACAAAGCTAAACATAATCTACATCAAACAAATATGTTTCTGACCTACTGAGGCATTTGGCTGTCCAACAAGCATGTTTACACCCCCTTCAGAGGAGCTGTGGTGTCAAAATTATTACCGTCCTCCACCCACAAGTCCTTTGAACTTTTAACTTCATATGACATCCAAAATAATTCCTCCATGGTCTAAGATGATTTGGTAAAAGTTGTCATCATTCCTTATCTCCCTCATATAGCCCAGGGGTTTGAACAACATGCTATGAAATAGCTACAACAAACCATTGACCCACTTGGTATTTAACCAGTTGGCTGAGCAAGGAAACCTCCCATTGTGTTAGTGTCTACAGTCCTGTTTCATCTGCTGTTTGCAGTCACACACAGCATTTTTCCAATACATCAGCCATCATCCATTCTAGGGCAACAAATTCTTCAGAGAATCAGCTCTGTCTTTCAGGATTGGCATTGTCCAAGCAGCAGCCAGCTATCTGTACTCCATGGCATCCTCCAGAGCCCCCCCACATTCACGTATCTGAGTCATGGTCCTGTGCAGCAGCCAGTGCACAGAGACACACTCTTTCCGAAGACAGGCTCACTTCAGACTTCCCATTCATCTGGGATCCCGCCCAAATTCTTCAGCTGCTATAGCTGAGGGAAGAAAGGCTGGGAAATACCACTCTCCAGCAGTAGCAATGGAGGCACAAATTCAGGCAACTCTCATTCTCTACATGAAGCTTAGAAGGACACAACTCTTTTGTCTAGAGCTAAAAGAATCATTGTTCTATGAAACACTTATCTTGGACTATTTCCTTAAAGCAGAGGGGCTGCTCTGAGCTCTCTCCGAGACAGGCTGCATGAATCCCAGGTCCAGGCTAGATAACCTCAGTTAACACATGCTCACAACGAAGTTTTTCCACAGGCACATATTTCTCTTGCAGTTATCTAAGCAAAAGTGTGAAGCTACTGTTTGGCAACACATGTACTTGCCAAGACAGTTTCAGATTTAGACACTTAAAGGGAACATTATCATACTTTGTGAAGTTTTAAATATTTTCTCTCCTGTATTTTTTAAAGCCCTAAATTTAAGTGGAAACTAACCTTCTACATTACTGTCCTTTATAAAGCTGTCGGATATAGGCATTCCCTTCAAGAACTTGAAATGAAAGTATTTACATGGCTTTGTGCCTTGTGAAATTCACTACAGCTACAGGGCACTCAGGGTGCCTATAACACTTACACAACTATGAGCAGAGTAGCTTGCACAAGGAATAAAGGAGGGAACCTGAGAGCTGAAGGCATGACTCCAGAACAGAGCTGTAAACCATCTGACGTCTTCTGTAGATAAGGATCTAAAAGGGTATTCCTAATGAATCAAACCAACAAGATGCAATAACTTGTAGAAGGTGCATACTCAGGTGAATCCAGTAAAGAATACTTTATGAGTTGAGCAGTTGTGATTTTTTAAATTATTATTTTAAAAAGCAGGGTATAAAAAGCCCAGAAAAAACACACTCACACATTAAGGATTGCTAAATCACCAAACAAATCAGAAGCAGATCTTGTCTTGACAAGAAAAAGAATTCCTGAGAAATATTTCTCTTCACTGTTCATATGGCACCTAGACTGTTGTTTCTATTGCAATGATGTTGGGGGTTGATAGACAGTAAGAGCATCCAAAGGGACTCTGCAATTAACTTAATATTTATTCACTCTGAGTTTCATTAAAAAGGTTTCCGTGTGAAGTCCTTCACTTTTTTGGAAAAGATATAAAAGGACTGTCACCAAAGGCATCATCTGGGTCCACACAACCCCTTCACTTAAAATACCAGTAGATAAAGCAAAGTGAATAGATACAGCACTTTTAGGTATATTGATTCCCCTAATGTTTGGTCAGGTTGGCAAATAGTGGTTTTGTTAGAGAAAGCTGTGCATTTCCATGTTCCAGCCTCTTGCACCCACAGGTACACCACCAACACCAGTTACGGTCCTTCCAGACGTGCCCCTCGCCCTGACGCGTATTTACCAGCTGGCCCAGCAGTTCAGCTGCTCCCTCTCTTAACCAACTTAACATTTGGATTTTGTTTCTTCCAGGCTTGTCTCTTGATTTTTTTGCAGCTGGCGCTTCTTTCTTCCTCTTTAGCAAAGGCTAGAAGGTGGTGTGCAACAGATCCATCAGCAGCCTCCACCATTTGACAGCAACCTGCAACAGTTGACCAAGACATCTGTATACCTGGGCCTTGTCCCTCTGCCACTCTAGAGAGCTGCTGTACAGATGCAGTGCCCCTTTTGAACATCTAAACCATGCCAAAGCCAATGAGTCCTCCTACAAACTGCTCTTAGCTCTACACCAGATGCCGTGGTATCTGCTCTGAGGTTGAAAAGGCTCAGGAAGGAGCCTTCATACTCCCTTCTACTAATGGAAAAAATTAAATAGAAATGGGGAAGGGGAAGGAGACGACTGATTTTTAAGAATCCTTATCTTCCGCAGCAAAAATAAAACTTTATGTGCAATAAGTATCTTGGCACTTGTGTGCATTACACAGGTAAAAGCATCCTTGAATAAGAAGTTTCCGAGTTATTTGTCAAATCAATCACTGCAAGGGGCAGCAATAGGGTTTTACTGACATTTTCATACTGCAAGCTATTTTTATTATATTCCACCATGTACTCTAAAAACTGTGCTAGAAGTACCCTTGGTAATAGACTTCAAATTCTCCTATTTCTTTGTATCTGCTCTATTTAGATTTTTTGTTCAAACCTGTTGTTCTGACTATTGGCATAACTCAACAATTGTCAGCAGCATATTATTATAATTAATCAGCATCTTACAATTAGAGACAATGGCTTCTGAATAAAATTTGTTGACTGGAATCCCTTTTGAGCCAGTCAGCAGTATCCATTAGAAAAAAAAGCTTTGCCACCTCTGATTTTCTTTTATTGATCCAAAAATCCTAAAGATAAAACACTGCTGGAAAACTTCCTGGAGATTATGTCAATACATGCTGGGTGTTAATGTAATCATTTTAAAGAGGCCAGACACAAAGATTCAACCCTTTTAACATGTGCCTGGACTTTGGAATTACCTGTTATGGTTTCTGTATCATTATTTACACTAACTGAAAAGCAGTGGCATTTGGGGAGAGGCAGCAGCCTCCAGCGTCGGGCATGCTCTGAACTCAGGTTAGCTGGGAGCCCTGCTTCTGTTTAGAAGGAATGCAATGTTCAGTGGCTGCTGAATGGCATTTTGCCTTGAAGAGGCAATATTTCAGCTTCCAGTGTTGTTTATGGGCATGTTTCACCTATAATTTGGCAAAGAAAAACACTTTCTGGCACATCACAGAGGTTGCTAACTCCAGGTAGAAGCTATTTTAAGATGCTTTTAAGCCAGTATAATTTTTCCTCATTTCCATTTCTACCAGGGAATAATTTTTAGCTAAATGAAAAATATATCACCCTATCTTTCCAGAATAAGATTATTGAAGTTGGAAGTATATCTATAAAAAAATCTTTGTCTGCAAGCCCAGCATACCAAACAGTACCTTCAGAGTGCCAATGAAGTTTAATTGATGGCATCACTTTTCCCAACAAGGCAGGAAACCTTCAAAAACACCACAGGAAATCTGAAACTTCTCATCTTTCAACAGTTCGCATTTGACAGTGTTGATTATTAATGCTCTCCTTTTAAATCCTACTCACATAGCAGAAATTGCTGTTAGCCAGCTTACATGGTGTTAACTTCATCTGCCAGCACTCCTGGCACTCTCTGATACAATGACAACCCAGGGCTATCTACAGTTTCCACATCAACATGGGTTGTCAGTTGGCAGATCAGCCTCCACAGACCAGTGTCCTAGACCACATGAGTTTTCAATGCCTGCAATGATCACTCATGCTTAAATGGCAGCACAGAAGCAACAAAAACATAAAGCCTGTTGCTTTTTTCCTTTTTTTTTCCCTACCCCCTTCAAATTATGTCATTTAAACTCTTTTTACACTTGAGTCTTTGATGGTACTACAGAACTCAGCAGCAGTGTCATGAAAAAATGTACAGCTCAATCCTGGACTTGCTGCAACACACAGGAGTACAGAGCATGCCACACTGCTCATTAGATCACCAGGACAGCTTCCTTGGGGTTTCACACTGCAATGCCACTCCTGCGAGAGGCCAAGCATCTTCCAATTTGGGGAGACTCACTGCCCACAGGGACTTACCTATACATCACAGAAAATTTATCCCAACTTCCACATGCTGACTTAGGAAAAGGAAACTGACTGAACATTGTTGACATGCGTAAAAATACATTGCATTTGTCTTAACAAATGGCAGATTCTAAACAAGCAGCTGGGCTGTTAAGTTAGTGTTTAAATTAAGAAAGAAAAATAAGGCCAGAAGGGCAGTAGGTGGACCTATATCAAGTCATAAACAAGCAGAAAACTAGAAAACAGGTTCAGACTTTAGACCAAAAATCATTGTAACAACCTCACAGTAATAAAGCACCAGACAGCAGGATTCACAACAGCAGCATCAATTTTATCCTGAAAGGCTTTCCTGTCACTCAGCTACTGCCAGTACCAGCCAAACCCCAAGCAATGATTGCATATATGATAACAGGATGAGTGTTCATGCTTCAAGCTTGATCTTTCATAGATATTCCTTTCCTGGCATTTCCATGTAACCAGCACAACCACTTTGCAAGAATAATGATGCACATAAATTTAGCAGTGCCTCAGTCTTTTGCAGATCCAACACTTGTAAAATTGCTATTTCCATTCTGAGCCCAAGTCTATTGCTCTTCCATACCACATTTTCCACTTGCTTTACTTATTGGTTCCAAATCTAAGAGGCCAAAGGGGGTGGGAGGGAGGAAGATCACCTCTTTCAAAACATCCTCTATCCAAGGAAGAGCAAGCTGCTTGGATATGGATGGTCCAAGCAGTGGCACAGTCTAAACAAAGACAGCTTCCTTGATGAATACATGACAGCACAGGATGTCAAATGAGCTACTAAGTGGTGGAAGTGAATAAATAATTCAACAGGGGAGATGCCATTCAGCTAAGATTTATTTTATTATGAAAGTAAAAGGCTCACTGGAGGTTACAGGAAAACTTTTTGGAGGTCAGCTCTCCTTACAGCCGGTGATTTGTGCAAGGACTGCATCAGTTAACTTATATTTCAGCACTGTTGACAGAAAGCAGCTGTTTACATGCACAGCTGCATGTTCTAAAATGTTGCACTATGGCCACAAGCACCATCCATGAAGTCCACCATGTCCTCTGCCACAGCAATTGCATACTTGGTTCCCTTGAGTTCAGAGGAGATCATTCTGCTAGGCTCTGGGAGAGATAATAACTGTTAAGATTTAAGCCTAAACAAATCAAGTTAATAGATTTGTTTCCTTGCTAGGGAAAGAGATTTTAAATCAAACTCATACAGGTAGCAGGTTTATTTCCAAGGCTTATGTCCAGGCTTATTCTAGGCAGCAGAATACATCATCTAGTGACACTATTGTCCTCTAAAAAGCTTTTCTGCAATTTCCAGTGAGCTTTTAACAGCTTCTTCACAGGGAATAAATCTCAGCCACCAACACATGCTTAGCCTTTCTACCCCCTCTGAGGAAACGAACCAGAACTTCCAAAAGGGTTCAGAACCACCCATGGAAACCTCCTATTTCTCCCCATTTTGTTGTCTTGATTCCACTTGTCTGTGTATTGTGCAGTCTCTTCTGAAGGTACTTAGCACAAGGTGTTTTCTTTCCTGGCCAGATTCTCCTCTTAGGTACAGCAACACAAATCCAAACAAACTCTTAAATCAATGAAGCTTGTTCACTTTGAGAAGTGGATCCACTTTTAGCCCTCTAAAGAACTGTCAAAGTATCAAGTATTTTCAAATTCTAGTAGAGATAGAGATTAGTTCCTGAAGGCTTAACTAGATTAACTAACTGGATTAACTCTGCAGATATTTATTGCTCAAGCCCACACTCCGACTCTGTCTCTCAATAATTACTGGTCTTTCTAGAAGAAAGATTTTGAGGGCCAGTCATTCCAGTGAGGGCTAATTAATTTGTGTCTGGATTTTGTTAAGAAGCAGCAATGAAGTATCTGCATTTATCCTGTTGAAATCATTCTACTAAGCATATCTTTTAATTTTCAGGTGAATACAAGATGTTAAGTTTTAATGGTTAGGGATTTCAGACTAAACATGCCTAATCCAGCCAAGCAGGAAGCTACTGCCAGAGGGGTGGTCTGTCTCCCCAACTATGCCCATTCCTGCCTAAATACTTGTGTTGTTTCCCATCAACTGTATCAATCAGTCAGGTGGCTGCAGTGCAAATCTTTGATCCTGGAAAATAACACCCCCCAAATGTGAGTCAACTCCACTCCAATCATACTTATCTGTCAGTTTTCTGATGGCAAGATCAGATGATTTGGATTCCAAGACAAGTTGGATTTGATGCATAGTGGAAGCAAGCAGCCTCTTTCAAAAATCAGCCACTATACAGTTGAGTTGAAACTGTGGTTTCATATTGTGCTAGACACCAAATGGAGAGGAAGGGGAAGAGGTTTACAGCTTGTTGCAGCAAGGGATTTTGTTCTTGCAGTAGGATTAGTAAAACTATAACCTGATAAAGGAGTTTGCTTGGGTTTTTTGCTTGGACAGGGAAAGTAGTAAGACAGAGGAAAGAATCTATAACAAGCTGGTTAGCTACAGGGAGAGATGAACCTGTTAGCTTTAATTTTGGTTCAAGCCATTTACATGAAGCCAAAGCACTGGAGAATACACCTAAGTCCTGAGTATTCCCATGGAGTTGATCACAACCTCACTTGACATATGAGAAATTCTATATTAGAAACCCCAGCATTTTTTAAAATGAAAAAATAGCAACTTCTGTATCCCACAGTCAAATGAGATGAGGGTATCTTGTCATAAATATGCAGAACTAGGAAACGGGATAGATGCTTTAATAGGTGAGCATCAGAACTCAGAAACCCCCACTTCATTACAAAGACTTCACTGATTCAGATTCAAATTTATTCACACACCACCTGAGCATCTTTCTCCTCTTTATTGAAGAAGCTTTTTTGCTTCTCATGAAAGGGAGTTAGAAAAAGTCAATTATATTTGAATTAAAGATGTTATTTGACTGTGAAAATTATGCCAAGAACCAAAATAAATCATCTGTTAACAGGGGAAGAAAAATATCTTTACCTTAACATCTTTATGACTCCACCTGTTCCTGTGAATAATTTATTTCTGCTAATGTAAACCACCCCAGAACTCTCTTCAGGTTTTCCTGCCTGTTGGTACAAATCTACTCTGCGCAGAGAACAATTTTTGAAGAGCAAATGTGATGAAAGGCCAGATCTAAAGCATACCACAAGACCTTCAGTTCCTGTGGAAGGTTTTAGTGAGCTTGCTAGCTGCCTGGACTGCTCTGAGACACTGTGTGACATAGGACAGGAGAGGGAAAATCTCCAGGAGGTCTCTCTGGAATACAGCAAGGTGGAGCTGAACTTGTTTCAAACTCAGGAAGTCACAGTAATACAAACCTCTCCATCTTGTTGGGCAGGACAACAGCAGGGACTGCAACCTCCCTCTGTTGTTGTATTACCATGTGATGCTGTGTGACTTGGCGCAAGGTTGTGTTTAACATTTCTATTGCTGTTCTCTACAAGGAACTTACCTATGGCAGCCAATTCCTAGCTTTGAATGCAACAGAGCTAATCTGACAGCACCAAGGCTATATTAGCCTCTAGGTACATGTTTTTCAACACCACCTTGCTGGAACTCTGATTTATTTATTCCATGGTCAACAGTAACACTCAAACCTACCAATTCAGTTCAGCATAGATGCAACTTTAGTTTCCTCATTTCCTTGTATCTATCAATTTTCATTTCGATGTTAATTTTACTTCTCTCTGTTCTTCAAGCACAAGCAGCAGTCTCTCTGTTCTTTAAGCACAAGCAGCAGAAATCTCTTGCAGATTTCTTGTGCTGTTATTTACTCATTTGCATTCAAGTGTTGTCTGTGACTAAAATACTCCTGAAGTGTTTCAATGACTCCACTAGTTCTCCACTCGTTCCCAAGCATCGTCTTTCTCAGTGTTATACCAGGAATGGATACTCTAATGAAGGATAAGGAACAGGAATCCTGTGTAAATGAACTCCCTTTGGCAGGGTTTCCTTAGACACTGCTGCAACAACTAGGCAAAAACCAGACAACCATGAGAAAGAGGCATCTGCTCTTCTCTTTTTTTCAACGTCAAAGCAATTTATTAGAAGTAAGATGACCTACAAACACAAAGGTCTACTGCTCTGCAAATGCCAGTTCTCCTCATGTGCCCCCTCAGCTCTACTTCATTACAAATCCACTAGTTTTTCAGGCACTGGCATGATGAACTGTCTTGACAAAGCAGCATCTGCCCCTCTAGTTCAAACTGCTGCTTAAACCAGCTCAGTAACTTCACTGCAACAACAGCCAGGTCTTCCCACTGCAGATATGTGCAGAAGAACAAGGTGTTTGTCACCTGAACTCAGTCATTTTGCATGCACTCAATCCCGGGCTCCCAACAGCAGCCTAGCAATGTCCACACACAGCAGACTTGCCCTCCCTTCTGAATACACTTCCCCAAAATCAACAGTCTAAATCAAGGCACCTGCTAGAGATCCTATGCAGGAGGGCATCCTCCTGCCTATGATCCAAGGTCTGCCCACAATACCTTTTGCTCATAGCAAACACCACCCCGTGGCACCCAGCTTCCCTCCCTGCACCTCTCCTTGCCTGGTCAGAGAGACCCTGCTTGTGGGAGGATGGTAGGAAGTGCAGGAAAGCCCCCTCATTAGCACACTGCTTTCCCCCTTACAGCCATCAGAGAGCTGAGACAGGTCAGCACTGCTTGTAACAGCACACGCAGCTGGAGACCAGACAGATCTCATCAGGCATTTACAAATTCGTCTTTAGAATTGAAAATAAAGCTCCAACACTAAAGCAGCTGAAGAAATGCATCTTTGGCCAGTCTGGGTAAATTCTCAATTTACTCAGCAGCTGAAGACCTTTATAAGCATCCTGTTCAACCAGCCATTGCACTGTGAAGGATTTCTTGCATGCCTTCTGAATAGCTGAAATTTTCTTTATTATTCAGTAATGGGTCTAGGTGCTTGTTTTCCAGAATCTTCCATGCTGCCAACCCAGGCTCCACTGTAACTACAAATTTCTTACTGAGGTGCAGGAGTAGAGATGCAGGGGATATAACCAAGCCCAGACAAGCACGACACGTGCCACTTTAGATTTACATCCAGAAAGGACACGTCCCTGCATCCTTCTAAATAAGCCCAGGTCTTCACTTCTAAGGCATTTTTGAACATCAGGTAAGAAATGCTCTCTGCCCTTTTCTGCACTAACTGATGAGCTGCACAGAGTGCACCAAAAGGTCACCCCAGCTCCCTGCTGACATACTAGCCCATATACTGTTTGTAGCATCTCTGCTTTTCCTCTTCCCTTAGCCATCTCTTGTAAGAAGGCAAAAGCCCTGGGGAGAATTAATAAGTAAAATGGTAATACTTTCCAGAGAGTCAAAAAAAGCCAACTCCAAATCTTCAAGCAACTTTTGCCTCCATCATACGGGGGTGCTTCAATATGCACTTTAAAAATGGCTACTCCATCTGTTCAAATCTGGCTCTCAACATCCCCTACTGAAGCTTTTCTGTTCAGAAAAATTAACACAGCAGGGACAGAAGCCTTGCTTTTTCCCCAAGAGATAGCTTAATAGGGGTGGTGGATTCTCTCTCCTATCTAGCAGACATTTTATTATTTGTATAAACCAACACATGTCCACCAGGAGAAACCTTCCCATTTCAGAGTGGTCCTTGCAGCTCCTCTCCTGCCCCTGACAAGGGCAGTGATTGAAACCCTGCAGATCCGTGTAGTGCTGGGCAGCCCCTGCTCTTCACTGCATGTGCCTCTGTTCTGCAAAATGCTGGTGAGGGTGGGGGGAAAGCTTCTGTGGTCTCCCTGTACACTGCTGACAGCAGAGCTATCCAAATGAGTTACAGTAAAACAACAGGGTTTCAGTTTCTGCTGCATGCTGTTGAATTCTCATCAAAAGACATCATCGTTCTTAACAACTACCAGCTCCCCATCCCTGTTGCTGGTGAATGCAAAGTATCTATTTCGGATGCAAAAATCATCAGGCTTTGAAAGCAGCACAAATCACTAACTATGCCCCAGACAGCAGGTCTCTGGTGCAGGCCACAGAAGAATGGTGGGTGGGAGCAAACACACAATTACATTTTTGGTGGTGCCTGACTTATTTAAGGTGCACTGTTCAACCAGCAGCTTACCAGCCAGCCACACTAGAAATGCCCAAAGAGTTCACAGTACTAATTGGTGGGGTTTCAAGTCCAATAGAAGTCTGCTCTACAGGACTTCCTGACTATTCTGATGGAATTAATTTCATCCTAATGTGCCAATGTTCATATTACGTATCCTTCTTCTACAAAAATACCATTTCAAATAATTAAAGCCAGGTTAATTACTCTGCCAGCCACCAGGACCACTTATAATGCCACCACATGTGGCTAAGGAACCCCATGCTGTGTCCCATGTGTCTGGATGGGGAAAAAAATACCACTTCTACATTTTAATAAATAACGCTGCTAACTAAAACATGGATGTTATGTGTGAGATTTGATGGGGTATTTGGTATGAGATTTGAAAGGCTAAGTAACAAGAGTTCACAAGGAAGCAGGACAGAGGAAGGCTCGGGAACTGTTTGTCTTTTAGATGGTTACATCCAATAGTTTGGCATTACAGACAAAGAGCTCAACACGTTTAGCCCAGCCCAGTGAAGGGCGAGGGAGAAGTACAGCTGCTGCGTCCAGAAGCACCAAGAGGCAGTAACAATGACACCAGAAAGGAAAAATTCAAACTGAAGACAAATCATCTTTAGAGAAACTAGTACAGATTTACCAAATACACCTATAAACTGGAACCCAGGAGATCCCTAACCGGCAGTGCTATCAGGTGTTTAAATAGTCTTTCATAAAACAGCAGCTCTACAGATGAAGCAATGACAGTCTGTGAAAGTGAATATAAGAGCAACTAGATGTGTCAGAAGGTAAGCTTACTTCCAGAGCCTGAGATATCCTTCTAGTCTTACATCTAAGTTCTTAAGTGCTCCATATGTCCCAGCAGATTTCACTGGAATATTTTTCACATACCCACCTCCCCCAGTCACCAATGTCTCGGAGATCAAGCGTTTGTTAAAACAGAAATGGATCACCTTCCAAAGCTTTGGATCTATCCATTGTCTAAAACAGAAAGATGACAGCATTTCAGCTCTCTGGGAAGCATGGCCACTACTTACCTATGTTTTCAACAGATAAAATATCTACAAGTACACAAAAAATTCAAAGTTGCAATAAGCACTTCATAAGACTTGACAGATACCTAGTGTAAGATCTGTTAAACCTAAAACAACAAGTAGCCTGTGTACTCTCTGATTTCATTTACAATTTGGGTAGTTTAGCAGACATGCTTTAATTTACTGCTGTCAATTCAGACAGCATTTTTTCCCAGGTTCCTAAATGGTATGTAAGTGGGTTTCCAACAGAAGTCTGCTTGGATAATAGGATGTTTAACTAGCAATATAAAACTAATTCTCATCCTCTTTCACTGTTCATCACATAATTTATAAGCTTGTTTGCACTGCCAGTTTTAGGCAGCTTTAGTAAAGTCTGGGAACAGCCATCTTCCACTGCTAGCATTATAAATGGGATGAAAGTTTCCACTTCAGACTCAGCCACAAAAGTAAACAGCACATTTGAAATTTCTCTTTTCTTGCTGGTCAAGACAGTAGAAGAACAAATCTTGTGTTTTCCAAAACTGCAGAGGGGATCAACAGCTAAGAGAAAAAATGAAAAGCACAGTATAAAATGACAGAGTTCTGAAGTGGATCATGTCTCCTCCTTGACTTAATTATTTCTGAAGCCAAATAATTCACTATTTGATACCCAATCTCACCGTGCTGCTTTCTGGGGTTGTTTTCAGGGAGAAGGGTACGTGTACTGTACATGTGTGCATATCACATCTTTATTTTGTTTTTTACTAGTCTTGGCACACACAAAGTAGTACATCAGTCTTTATTCTGACAAATAGCAAGCCGTGTCCTTTTTCACTCATAACAATTGACCCTCAACACAACTTTGTCCTCCATAAACCCTGAATCTGAGTGCTCCACTAACTCGGAGAAAAATCCACCTGTATCTTAACCAAAACCAGATTACATTCAAGTTCTCCAATAGGGAAGGACACCTGCTGGATAGCAGACTGAGTTCACTATGTCAGGCTACTTTGCCTTTCAAATACCTCCCCTTTCCAGATTTCTTCATTACAATAATCAAACAGATTCTAGAACAGCAATATGAAAGATAATTTTATTGTACAAGGAGTTTTATATGCCTACCAAGATAGGGACAGCTTCCGGAAAACTGGAAGAAGTTGCATAAAAACTCTTAGTTACAAATTAATTACCCAATAAAAACCTGTGATAAAGGCAAAAGAACAGTTAGATTCATAAATCAATGATCTTTATTAGACATCATCCTGTTACAGAGCTACGAGTTACAATAAGCCGTGTTGTGTGATGACTTGCTGAAGTGATTCTGTCCTTACAACAGAATTTATGAGGAAACTGGAGCAATAAAGCATGACTGCATCATGGCTCCTTTTTCTACCCACTAATAATTAGTTGGTTTGTTTCTTTAAATAAAACGTTTTAGCTGGAATGGGTCTCTGGAGATGAATTCATCTTAAGCTGCACATGCCATAACTACCTGGTTTGCATATAACCTTTGATTCATTACCATGGCAGCAAAGAGTGACCCATGCCCCTGCAGTGTGACAACAAATGGACCACAAACCCACAGTGTGACCAAACACACAAAGCAAATTTTCACCTCGTGAAAGTCAACATTTTTATCAGGACCAAAGTTTAGTGACCACTACCCATATATGCACAGAACACATATGTATTAAACCAAGTACACAGCACAATGAAATTCCTCAGTTACAGAAGCTTAACTCAATCTGTATATTAAAAAACACAGAAACCGAGAAAGCAGAGAGGAAGTGTTGGCCTCTGCAGGAAAGTACCTGGAGGCCCTGGTGAATAATAAGTTGAACGTGAGTCAGCAGCGTGCCTTTGCAGCAATGAAGGCCAACTGCCTACTGGGCTGGATTAGTAGGAGTGTAGTCAGGAGGTCAAGGGAAATGTTTACTTCCCCCTCTTGGTATTTGTGAAGCCCCATGTGGAGTACTCTGTCTAGTCTTGGCCCTCCCAATACAAGACAGCATTTGCCAAGTCCCTTGCAGTGACTAGGGGTGACAAAAAACTCCAGACTTCCAAAATGAAGCAAGCATACAGCTGAAACTAAAGTAGGACACTTCTTTTCAGAAAATCTTCTCCCCATCTGTAAATTCAGTCCATCAGTTCAGTCTCCAGAGGCTACTCGGGCACCATATGTAATTCTACCTGAGAAGTGCATCCTATCAGCTTTTCCTGCGTTCACAAAGTCAATCTTCATTCTTTTTTAAGCAATTCCTTAAGCATTCAGGGCAATTTTAGTCACTGCAGGCAACTCCAAAAGAAGTTGTCCTTTAATTACATTCACACCCCATATGGTTAGCTTCAAAAGCACAGGAGTAGATTCAGGACTGACAGCTAGCCCATCTCCATGTTTAGCAGGGACTGGTGAGATGAACAATACGCATTCAGTACAGCATATGATGGTGATGTACCAACCAAACACCTGCTGTCCCATCAACTTCATACAGAGCCACTTATTGGGCTGTCTCACAGCTACTGTACCTGTGACAGAATACAACACACAGATGAGCATGTTTCAATGCACAGAGAGTCTTCTTCAATAATGTTTTCAGATGCTGAAAGTGTCCCATCCTGATGCAAAAGGCTCATTTTCTTTCCTCAGTTCACCCTTGCATCCTAAGATGCACTCACACAAAAATACGTGGAGAGAAGCAGCATTGTCAACAAATGTATGTAAATAAAGAGAGATCTAATCTCTGACTAGATGATAGCTTTCATTTATCAGCAAAAAATCGACTAAAACAAATTCAGAAAAAAAAATCTAACTTATTAGGAAGTGTACAGCTGAATACAATTCTGAGACACAGCTTTTAAAGGAAAAAAAAAATGAGTAAGGGAGGATACTGATGAACAACAAAAACATGAATCAGTAGAGAAATAGAACTGAAATGTATTTCCCTTCCAGAACACTTTTTCCCTGTAATTGATATGCAGAATTTGCACAAGACCCTGAGTCTTCACAACAAAACCGCGGATCTTCAGATTTCACAAAGGCTAAAAGGAAGCCTAGGTTCTCTTGGAAAAAAAAGTAACACCAGCTCCAATTCGAATTTCATCTGTGTTTTTTTCCAAGGTTTGCAATTGGGCAAGCAAAAGGGTGTTTCAGTTTGGTCTAAGCAACTTCACAGTCTGTACAGTATTTTCTCAGATAGCTAATAAGTAAAAAGCAGGGAAAAGCTACACTCAAAGAGGCAAAAATCACTTGAAAGGGTGCAGCTATGAAGATATCACAGCAGTCACAACATTTTCTATTCCTCTATACCTTGTAACTGACTGCACAAATTGAAAAATACTCAATAATTATGCCAGACATAACGAACGTAGCAGCAGTGACCACATACCTGGCAATAATCATCAGCTTTCTTTGGTAACTAACTGTATAGTCCCACTGGAAAAATACCATAACTTTGTAATATTTATTGTTTTAATCGACAGTAAACTTATTATAGGTAGTTATAGCAATAAGTCCCACGCAACATATTTTAAAATATTTTGTGAACAAAAAATAGCAGCCAAGCAAGTCACAGAAGGAAACATGCTATAAGCTACCTTTGATGCTTTTTATCTAAATAATCAATTTAAATCTGGGGACTAGGTAGAGGATGAAAACATAGGTTGGGGAAGTCCGAACAGCAGGGGAAACAGCTCATCTTTATGAATCTACCAACTACCTAGAGTTTTATATATTTTACACTAAAGTTGGATTCCACCTTTTATCCCTTGACCAGCTGACCTCAAGCAGTGACCTTCTGGACTTCCAGCCCTACAAAAGAGCTGGCCTCACTCCGTGAGTCTAGACAAGTATCCAGAACTTTTCATACATCTGCATTTATGAAAGATATGTGTGCTTATGAGTCCAACATGCAAAAAAAGATGATCTAGGAGGCTATATTATTCTGTTATTTCATTTATGGGAACATTCAGTATTGAATAGAGTTATTTGGCAGCTTTCAGAGTATTCAATAACACCTCTAATGAAGAGAGCCAGATTATATGTTGATTATTTCCTGATACTAATTAGGGTGAGATACAAGCTCTTTAACAGAACTGAATCAATGCTGAGATAAGACAGTACTATCCAGGCACTCAGTAGTCCTCAACAACTACTATTCTCTTTAGCCTCAATTGTCTGTACTCCAGTAACACAGTGGGACTGCAGTGATAGTCATTAAACTGTGCTTTTGACACTTGTGTGGAAGTACATACCAGCTTCCACATACTGGTCAGTTCTCTTTTTCTTTTCAGTTTGCATTAATTACAGTATCTTCAGAAAATGTCAAGTATGCCAGTAAGTTCAGATCACTGTCATCCCAGAGTTAGTGGTTACTGTGCACCTAATTGGGAATCAGTAAATGAGCTGCATGCTTACGTTAGCCCACTCAGATGTACACAACAAGTACACTTGTTAAATGTGCAGGCGTATAGAAAATACAAAGCTCAGTAAACAGACTTCAGACTCACAAAGTCACAAAGGGAAGGGGAGGGGTTGTTATTAAGTTTTATTTAGAGGACTTTTGTTTAGGACTTGTTAATTACGTCCGTCAAGCATGGAAAACAATGTCTGATCATTCAAAATGAAATTTCCATCTCCAAGAAAAGAAAACAATGCTTAGGTAAATTCAGAGGAGTAGCAGGCCTATTTTTGTAAAAGGAAATAATAAATAAGTTTCAGGGGAAATACTAAAAATATTTACATTCCAAAATTCCAGCTATAAAAGCCAGCAAATATTTTGTGTTGGAGTGTGCTATTACTGATACGATTAAACTTGCAAGAAACGCAAAGACAGAGTTTGTGACAGGGAATGGGTGGCTTAACCAACATGCACAACAGGGTAGAGAATCTTACCGTATGCAAATTGTGTGTAGAAACCTTAGAAGAGTTTTCTTTCATTTATTTCCCTTCATCTTTTGAAAAAAGATTTATTACTGAGTGGTATTAATGGATGCTATGAGGTATTTTTATTCAGATTAGCAGCAACTCAGGCAGTTGGAGTTAGGGTGACTTCAAGGTAAGTAATTTTTAAAAAAAGTGTCCTCCCACTTTTTGCAGAGTTTGACATATCTATACCTGGGCACATAATGGTAAGTGCCCAGCTTCCCAGACTCTTGTCTAAAATATCCAGAGAGTAAGACAGTGAGCTCCTATATAAAATTCATTAACTAAGTATAGCACTTAAAGTGGTCATTTCAGATTCAAGTTCATTTGCATATCACCTAAATATTTTTTTTCCTTTTTACTGAAGGTCTTCTCAGGAATGGGAAGACATGAGCTGGATGTATTCAAATTAAGATGTTATCTGACTACTAACATTATGCTGTGAACTGTAATAAAGCATCAACAGCAGAAGAAGAGACTAATACCTTTACGACTCTGTGTGGTTTTGTAAGTAAGCTCTTCCTTCTAACACAAGTCCTTTCAGGACTGTTTCGGATGGTACTTGTCTAATGGTGCTTGAGTAGGTCCAAAGCAGCTCCAAACTCTTTCAGGGCATCTGTTAGCCTGCTAGTACATAATCCTACTCTGGTCTACCATAGTTTCTTTAAATCAGTATCTCAGAAGTGCACCAGCATTGGTTCCTTTAACTATAGCATACTAGTATTAAAAAAAAAGTACTGCTAAAAGCATTGGAAGGGGGGATGAGGAGAGGGAAGGAGCAAGGGGACAGGCAGAGAAAAGTCAATAATTAAATTTGGTACCAACTACAATTGCTGATGTCTAGAGAACCCAAATTGCAGCAGAAGTCCTTCTGCTGAAGCTACTAAGAAGCCTAGTAAGAGAGCTGAAAGTCAAAGACTCAGTGAGCATCCATTAGTCTCCATTTTCATGTCTCCACTCCCATGGCTTTGTCTTTAGACACAAAAGGCATGCAAAGTTCTCAGTCTTCTTCAGATAAGATCACCTGCATTCTTGCAAGAGAAAGATTTATCTGACACCTGAATCTTCCATCACAAGAAGAGCCAATGTCACTACTTGCTATGGTTATTCAGTTATAGTTTAAATTGTTTTCTACTTTACTTGTGTTCTGGGATCTTGACAGTAGTTTCTTCCCCCTACCCCTCCATGTCTTTTAAAGAGAATGGAATTTCTTAGTTAATTTGAAAACGCCGAGTTATTTCCCAATACAGTAACCCAACTACTTACTGTATAATCAACACTTTCAGTTACAAGTATCCACCCTGGATTTTATTTCACACAGATATCCATGAGGTCAATTACACTTGCTGTGCAAATCATGCACTCAAGCCTGATCAGTGACACTAGAAATTAAATTATCTTCAGCATTTCTAGATGAATTGTTTGATGGATGCAGCTATTTAATCTCCATACAGAGCCAATCTTAAAACAGATGGTGAAACTTGGATGTGATTTCATAGTAACACATTTGAAAGTGACAATTCTCAATCTCTCAATTTGACTCAAAACTGTGGCTTTTGGATACCTTATTATACTCTACAACATTCAGCTAAGTAGCATCAACATCCAAGCTAACCAGATTCCTCCTGCTCTTAGGACACATCAGAAACTGAGGACTTTTCTAGACAATGGTCACATATTGTTTATTTACAATGGTTTCAGAAAACTGAAAAGTCAGTCACTGCTTTGGTAGAAAATATGACTCTTTGTTGATTAGTAATACTACTTTACTATGCTACAGGCACAGAGCTCATTTCTACTGTTACATGGTCAAGAAATCCCACTACTGAACCTATCCTGCCTCAAGAAAGCAACAGGCAAGTAGTCTAAATGATACCACCTTCTTGTATAAGCAGAGGATTGCTTCCTCCAAGTTGTTATGGTCCATTCCATGTTAGCTGCTTTTTCTGCTTACTGTATGTCATCTGCCACTGGAAAGTAAAGTGATTTAACCATTTGCAATGCTACATCTTCTTCATTTTTCCAGCCATAAAGTGGATAGCTGATGTTGATAAGTTTCCCATTTTCCACTTTGAGAATTTCTCAGTTAAACACATATATGCATACATACCACATCTCTCATGCCACTATAAAAGAGGAGAAAAAAACATTTATGCAACGTTGAAACTGAACCATTTCCATATAGAGTAGAAAATTAGTTAGCACTGTCCCAAGAAGCCAGAGCAGAAGGATGAGACAAATATAGCAGAACATCAAAACTATTCTCCATCTTAGAAATGCATTAGGTATTTTCTCCTTAATAAAGCCCTAACTAGGTATACTAGTAGGAAATATTTAGCCAAGAATATAAAGAGAAAGGAAATCATAGGGAAGAGACTGTTGCCTCTTCCTGGTGAAAAAAATAAGATACGAGATTCTTTAAAGTTTCAGAACAGAGATTGATACTAACCTATGGGGTTAAATGATCTACCAAGGACAGAGGGAGACAGCGTGAAAGGGTCCTTACACAAGAATGCAGTCAAAGATGTAAATCTCATCACTGTGATGGGTACTTCAAGAGGGGTGACACATAATACCACTGTGATGGGCACATCATGGAGGAATAATGTTAATTCAGAACCATCTGAATGTGAGGAATCTACGAGCAAAGTGACCAACTACGGAAGACATCAAGAGAGATCTCTTAATTGACCACCAGAGACCACCAGAAGACCCCATGGAAGCCCCTCAGAGACTTAGGCCGCATGCGTAATCAATACCCAAATATGTTAATTAGTTCCAGGAAGCAGAATGAGTATGTATAACTATCCTGGGAAATCTAATGTATATGTATGTAAGAGAGCTATATAAGCTCAAACCAAGACACCATATGGCATGCAGGTTAGGTGGAGATATCCCCTGTGCATCCGCCTGCTTCTTAATGCTACATTGGTGTTAAGGAGTTTTATTCCTGATTTTGATAACAAGATGACTGGGCAAAGAAGAATGCTACAGATGTAGATGGAGCAAAGGTGTAGGGAAGGGATGGGAGACAGACCAGCCGCAGAATTAATAGAAACAAAGCAGGGTTTTTTAAGACCTTTTCAATCTGAATAACTTTAATTAAGCCCAAATGGAACTGAGTGAAACACACTGCGAATCTGTAAAGCTCCCTTTTAAAGAACAGAAATGAGGCAGATCCACATTGCAGAGGGCAGGCAGGAGAACTTGCAGGTTCTGGTTTATGGTCTCTCCAGTATACAAAGTCGGAGGACACCAGGGGCTTTGCTGCCTGATCAGATGAACAGTCCTGCAATGAGATATTCTGGAAAGCCATCTTTTTGTGCAGACACAAGCCTTGATAATGGCCACACTAACTTAGAGACTGGTCAACTTCGTCATATGTAGGTATTCTCTGCATCCTATGGCTCAAGGCATTGAGTCCAGCCAGGAAAAACTCCTGATCTCCAGGGCAGGGGAAGTGTAAAGTAGATGGCTTGACTTTTTAGTCAGAGGTAGTGAGACTTCTAGGACCCAATTTTTTAGTAGCCAATTTTAAAAGTGCTTGAAGAGCCAAACACAAAACACATCCAAACAGGTGAGACCTTTTGTCTTACCCAGTATGTTTTTTGTTACTAATCCAGGGCTCCTAGCAATATTCCTGGTTCCAGGAAATGGATCCAGCTGACAGCAAGTGTCACATTGTCAAGCCATGAGCATTACTAATAGTAACAAAGCACTGAACCCAGAAACAGTGCAAGTCTTCCTCCGGCAACCTGAAGCTCTCTGCCCATTTGCTCAGCCTACCTGGATGAACCAATCTACAAATGATGTTATCCAGTCAACCTGGATTTTAAAGCTACCTGGATCAATACAAAGGCATTTTGGTGTTCCATAGCAATTTCTCTTTCCTCTCAATTCACATCAAAGGAAAGAAATTCATTAACTGCAGGATTAAACTCAGGCAGCTTCAGTTTTTATGTTTAATAGGTGCAGTCACATCAGTAGTTGAAGTCTGCTCTTGAAAAGAGCCAGTTTTGTCAAATAGAAAACAGAAATCAAGTGGTTCTATGTTTTCATCCACCATACATGAGAAGGAATTTGGCTTTTGTCTTTCCTCACAGAATCACAGAATCACAGAATCCTAGGGGTTGGAAAGGACCTCGAAGGATCATCCAGTCCAACCCCCCTGCCAGAGCAGGGTCACCTAGAGTCCATCACACAGGAACGCATCCAGGCGGGGTTTGAATGTCTCCAGCCAAGGAGACTCCACAACCTCTCTGGGCAGCCTGTTCCAGTGCTCTGGCACTCTCACAGTGAAAAAGTTTCTCCTGATATTCACATGGAACCTCCTGTACTCCAGTTTGCAACCACTGCCCCTTGTCCTGTCATTGGTCATTACTGTAATTACTTTTAGGTACTGGATAGTAGTTATTCTAAAATTACTGCATCGGTTCAGAAAAGTTTTGTAGATCTGCAGACTTTTTTCCTACAAATACAATATGTTATGGTGACGGAAGACAGCACACAATCTTTTAATAGGTATCTGTCATTCCTCTGACCAGCCAGAGGGCAACCAGTTGGACTGAAGCACCTTTTCTTGGTACACTGCTACACTGCACATGACCCAACACTGTATGTAGCCATAAATCAGCAAGAAAAACTTCACTTTCTGAAGTTTGTTATGAGATGAATGTTGTAAACAAACAAATACTGGCCCAAAATATTTTGCTGTCAACTAAAGAGCTGTTCAAGCACAGAATATCTCAAGTCATACAGAGAACTAAGAAACTTCTTAATAGGTCAGGCAAGATGAAGCATCAGGGAGATTGAAACTGCAGGTACACCATCCCTAGAGACAGTAACTAAAAGGCAGCAAGACCACTGAGAGCAAGATTTCAGAGATTCAAGACAGTAATACACAAATAAAATTGAACATTGGGAAAAAGACAAATGAAAAAAAAGATAGCTGAATCCTTTACAGCACCTCTTAAACACTTACCTTACAATCCTTAGGTGATACAGCTAGGGTAGTTTTCATAAAGATGCAGAATTGAAGTTATTTCCCAGAATTTAGTCACATGGCACTGCACTGGAACCAAAGGCAACAGTGGCAGACAAGGATTTAGTCAGATACCTGAATTATCAAGTTACATTAAGAACAGAGAGGGTATTTGATACACTGTCACAGGCATCATAGAAACTCAAACTCTCTAAGGTTTTACTAGAACAGCAACAAATTCAGGTGTGGTGCAACAGCAAATACTGAAACTTCCTCTGGCAACCAGCATTCAAAAAAATATTTCCTGTAAATTTGTGTTTGATTATAATTTTAATTTTTCCCAGTGGAACAGCACATTTCAAATCGGTATATAATAAATCTGTGGATAAACTCAGTCAAATTAAAATGACTTTTTAATATATTTAACATACTCTATGCATTCTGTGTAGCCCTGCACGGTAAATTCAAATTCATTTAAACTGGTGAGCAAGCTGGAGTCTACTTTATCTCCAACTTGGTCTCAAAACAGTGAGCTAAGTTTGAATTGTACAGTCTTGATTACTAGTCACACAGTGGGTAGAAGAATCACAGCTTCACCTGTAGGCTCCTAAGTAGAATTTCTTTTCTACTGGCAATTGAAGGATCTAGATTTAGATACAGTATACAATCAACTCAAGATCACAAAACAAGACTAGGAAAAGCTGCACTGACAAGTTGTTTCACATTAGGTTTCACACTGCTTGAGTAATTATTACTAAGATTCACAAATTGGTTTTTGTGCATTTTCATTCAGTATCATTCAGCTAATTACCAAGAACAATGCCACACTTTTAAATAAATACATAAACATCAGGTCTTCACTTTCTGTCAGAAAGGAACTCTGAGGTTTATTAGAACTTTGAACCAGTATTTTGACGGGTAGGCTGCTTTACAAGTCCAGTTTTTGGCTAAAGATCAAATCATAGGCTTCTACTTTTCAAAGCAGCTGGTGATACTAGTAGCAAAGCTGAACAGCGTAACTTAAAATTTGCCTAAATCTCAAGAGAAAAAGTTCTGAGAGAAAATGCTCTTCACAATAGGTCTTCTCACGGATTGTTTTCTTAGCAAAGTCACTCCTGCCCAGCAATTTTCACTGCTTACAAATATTTTTAAAATAGATCATCTCAGTTACACAGCAAGACAAAAAAAACAAAAAACCAGTTTGGTAGGCTTTAATGCCACCAAATTTTCTAAGTCATCTACTTCCACAGGAAAATAAACTAAAAATTTTATTATATGTTATCCTGCTGAGATTCAACCACTCTTGCTTTGCTTTACTAGCTGACACCACCTTAACAGTTTATCATAGCTTTTACATACCTTTTCAGCATTTCATTAGAACATAACTAGCTTTAACCACCTTCACAACAACTAGCCAGGTCATCTATGTCATCTATGCATTTTGACATCAAGCATGTCCTTCTAAGTTTCCGCAGTATTCCAGAAATCTACGCCAACAGTTGCATAAAACCAGGTAATGTAGCTTTGAAACACCACTAAAAATACAGGCTAGCTTGATTACTGTCAAACCATGTTTGGATGATGTTGGTAAAATGTGTTCTATGTGCAAGCAGTAATGAAGCATTAGCTTTGCTTTTGGAAAGAAAGATGTTTCCAAAAGCCAAACTGAGTCTTCCAGTACTCTGGACATGTACCACGAGCGGACAAAAACCCCCAGGCCACCTTCTGCTAGACAACTCAGCAGCTAAGAACTACCAAGGTCATTTTGGGTTTTTTGCCTGGAGCTTTAACTCTCCCAGTCAGTAATCTCTGAAGTGACTGACCGAAGTTCTCAAAACAATGTCATCTGCTCTGTTACTACAGAACACACATGCAGAGCCTTCAAACAACACAGTTCAGATCGAGTAACTTCACGTCTGTGGCATAAAAGAAGTTACTACACTGTATTTTAAGTACTTATCTATATAATACAGTATTCTGCACCTTAATTTGTATCACTCAAAGAAATAGCAGTAACACTGCCAGAACGCATCTAAAGTTAAGAATTCTGAAGGCAAAAACCTCCACTTTTCATGAATTACCATACCTTTTTATTGGCCTTTCTTCGAGCTGGTGTAAGGAACTGAGACCTGAGAGGGTTAATGTCTCAAACATCAGTTGTAACAAAGAGAAGAGATAGCAGCAGTGGAGTGCTGCCAAGGGGGATGTGGGAGTGTGTTGAAGGACATTCACTCAGGCCTCCTTCTGCAGTGCTTGCTTTTTTGAGGCACACAAGGAAATTTGCTACGTGAGATCACTGAGCAGTAATAAAATACAGGGTCCGTGCAACCCCCGACTCAAACCGTGGAGAGGGTTAATGCTGCCCTTCGCCCACTCTCACCCACCCTGCAAATGAACTCTGGGCTCAACACCTGGAGGTGACGCCTGCCCCTCAGGCACAAGGAAAGGCCCAAGCACTCATCTGGGTGCACCCATCACCTGAGGAACCGACCTGAGACAATGCTGGAACCAGGGGTGGTGATCCAGATCTGTTACTATCTCTCTTTTTCCCTTTCTCTCTTTTTCTCCTTTCCTTTTTCTTGTTAATACAACTAACACCATATCACCTGCTGTAATTAGTTGTATCCACATCGTTTGCCATAAGTAGTTGTATCCATATCAATTGCCATAAGTTGTTGTACCATAGTCAATTATTGTGAGTTCAACTAATACACTGTGAAAAGTTAACAAACTTTGTGTATGGACTCCGAGACTTGTCTCACCGTTGTCCATTCCACTGGGGATTTATGGATCTTAGTCACTTGTCTCCCTCCCCTGAGTGAGATGTGACAGCCAATACATTAGATCATTTTGTGACCTAACAGCATTAGCCCTTTGATAATCTCTTGTGTTTCTCTTCTTTTAGTTAGTACATTTTTTTCATCTTCCTTTGTATTACATCCACAAACATTTTGGACATATGCCAAACATTAAATCATGTATTTACTATAATTAGACTAGACATAGAATTTAAAGATACTTGAACAGAGGATAATTCACATTTAGCAAAGCTTGAGATGTGAATTACTACTCTTCTCTCACACTGTTACTTCCCTCAACAGTGATTCTGGGTGGTTAGTTTACCTGAGTGCTGGATTTTCACAGAACATTATATGCCCCATGTAAAATAAAACAAATCTTGAAAGGATGCCTCACTGTAGCATCCACCACTGCAGACATTCAGAAGTGGTACTGTCAGGAAAAAAAACACATGTTCTGCATATACAACCAGAGAGGAAGAAATAAATAACCAAGCAAGTGGATGCAATTGCCATACCTTAAGCAATCTTAAATCTAAAAAGCATATGAAAAGTTTCTATTTTGAATGCTTTTATTCAAATCAAAATACAAACATTTGAAAAATGTACAAAAATAAAAAAGGACATTTTCTACACCTTAAAAAAAGCAGATCAAACTTACTTCTGTATGTGCAACCTTTTCTGTGGGAAATCCTAATTAGCGGACATTTTTCTGCTCTCTTCAGAGCATTCTATGCCAAATCCCTTCCCCAAAATCCAGTCGTGCTTAAGACTAAAAGCAACATTTCAAAAAACCCAACACACTAAATGTCCCTGAACAGATTATAAAGAAACGATTTCTCACACATAATAAACACGATAATACATTTCCCTAATGACTTTAGGGCAAACCAAGTGCGATGGACAGTTTGCAATTCAAGCTTTCTGTAGTTTGTTGATACATAACTTGGGCAACACAGCTGGACTACATTTTTCCTTTTTACGCTATTTTCACAAATTCAAAAAAGCAATTATAGCTTTGTTGATAGTATTCTTCCTTCCTCCTTGCTTCCCCCAAAGTTTCAACTCTTCAAATAAAAACGTGTCTGCAAATAAGAATAAGCAGTAGAAGAGGTCTGAACCCAAAATAATTGGTTTTTACATCATCTGCCAACATAACAGGAACTGAAATGACCACCTGCTCAGTCTAACATCATACTAATGAATGTAGTGGAAGCATTATCACAGGAACACTGTTTTGAACCACCCTATAACGTATATCTAAATATTTTTTGTATGAAGTTTTGTTCAGCAATACTGATGAAATGATCTCAAGCAGTATAGTTCATCTCAATATTCTGTCACTCTACTTGCGCTAACACTTGGCCAAGACACTGTTTTCTTTTCATGTTCTGGCAGTAGTTTTTTAGAACTGCAGTTATGTAAGGGTAGGTGAGGCAATGCTTGTGGAAAGAGGTAGCTGCTTAAACTGACATTATCAGAAAATATACTTTTGGGGCACACAAGCCCTTCTTTAGGTCTCAAATACAGCAGGAGGCTTTAAAGTTGAAAACAGTTGCTCGAATTTCATAAATGTGCTCAGTTCCTAAGAGAAAGCAAATTGATACTGGTTCAAAGAAAGCTCCCAAGAAACAGGTTCACTCCATCCAACCTTTTTCTTTGCTATTCCTTCTAGCTGTTAATGTCATCCACATCATGTAACAGAAAGTTGCTTAGCAAGAGAACAGTAAACGTCTATTTGTATACTGTCCAGAACATGGGCACCTGAGTTATAATCTTCTAGCTGCTACTTGTAACAAACTAGAAATATTTAACTAGCCCTATTGCCTCATTAACATTCACCATGATGGAGACGAATGCAGGTTGAACACAGGTTTTACAATGGCATCCTGCCTGCAGCACACTTAACTATACTAGGTTTCAATTCTATTGGTTCTACAACTATGACTCATCCTTCTGAAAAATCCAATCATCTGCAGAGAAAACAATAATATCAGAGAAATAGTGTTTAATTCTGTATCAATAGTTAGTTCAGTATGAATGACATAACCATTCTTTTCAACGTTTTCTCAGTCATCTGACTGGAAATCATTACTCTGTACTTATGTGCACAGAATACACTTTTAGTTGTTAAGTTTCTCCAGCAAATTCTAATCAGTGTCTTATTTCCTGCTGTCTTAAAAGTATTTTAAGATTGTCCTGTGAGCTCATTTCAGCACTAATACATTAAATATGTATTTTTTTTACTTGCTATATATTTATTTTTTACTCCAAAGGAAAACTTGTTTTTCTAAAAAGATCCTGAGCATGTTTTTCAACCATTACCCCATACTCATAGAATTCCACGTGGAATACTGTTAGCACTGGTAACATTCTCTAGTTACTTCATGCTTATGGTTAAGATTAAAGGACAGTCCTGAAATCTACTTGAAGTCTACTGAAGCTTTCCTTTTCTTGCTAACACGTAAGAACACATCATAGGCAGTTTTATTGCAAACTGAGAAGAAACCAAAGACCATGGAATGTATTTATTACCTAGCAAGATAAACTCTGAAACACTTAACATGGGAGTCATACTTGAAAAAATGGCTGAACAGCAATTTGTAGGCAAGATACAGCTACATGTAAGACAAAGTCAGGAAGTTTTGTCTGTCTTGTTATCTACTTTCTGCAATTACATCTCATACAGACTTACTGTGAAACTACAGCCAGCAAGTACACCAACTGACAGGCAGGATCAATATAAAACAAAAAGTTTCAGATGTAAGGAAGTTGCTTCACTTGTTTTAACAAGGTGGGAAGACACACAACATACGTTCTGAAACAATCAGTATTTGAGAGGTAGTCTAGTTGCTCTTTGACTGGGAGAGGTAGGTCTAGTTGAGAAATCAATAGCTAAGGCCAGTCAAAACAGTAATTATCCCAAGTTTTCTAAGATGCAAAAAGTTTACCCATTAGTCTGAGACTGCTTATGTCACCAGGTATTCATTTGTCTTGATCATATTTACTCACTCTTACGTAGGTAAGTTTATTGTAAAATATCCATTCAGGGAGAGAATGCTTCCAGAAATAACCAGGGAAACAGCTTACGACTATGAAGGTTAATGCAGCTAAATGGCTCTCTTCTTTTGGCAGGCTGATATAACTACAAATACATACCAAAGACTAGAAGCAAGTTAAGTCTCAAATTCCATAGAGTTTACCTATATAAAATTCCCCATGCAATTTTTTCCCACTGGAAAAAAGACCAACTATTTTAGAGATGAAAGCTAACAAGACATATTGGTCATACAGTTAACAGGTATTAAAACCTTCAGATCTTGAAAGTTAAGACATCTGGGTACAGAATCATACATAATGCTCCCTTGGATTGATGTAGACTCTTCCACGTTCTGAATTTTGCAGGTATCTGCTGCTCCAGTTTTTGTAGTATGTTTGCTGATAAACAGGATGAGTATACTGAAGACCTTCTTGTTCCTGTGGCTCTTCAGACTCGCAAGTAAGTTGCCTTCCATTCACAGCTTTCTAAACACACACAAGAAGTAATGAGTTTCATAGTTCACATATAGAACCTGCAATTCCTATTCCTGATGAAACTTCAAGCAAAATAAGAGCTGCATGATCTCCAAAACAGTGCTATGAATCAAGAAACATGAACATAAAAATCTTAATCAATAACAGACGTGTTAGTAACTACTCAGAGTTAACCTCAAACTTTTGTTTCAAAGGAAGTTAAGATTTTAAGGCTGACTAAATCTAAAAAGCAAAACACAAACTAGGCAGAAGTCTGTCAGCACTCCTGTGCTTTCGTATTTTATTCAACTAGGACTTCAAAGCTCTAGAGTTTATGTATTTAAATTAGTCAGCAAAACTACCTAGGAAATACAGCATATTAAAATGATACTACTCTTTCCACTTCAGGGATAGCAAACTCACACATCCAACAGTTATTGAGTAGGATGAACTAATACTTTGCTCTTCATGAAAAATATCTTTATAAGCTTATTTTAAGGAACAAGACATAATCAAAGCTTCAATCAGAAATTCAAGCCATATTATTATTTACCATGTGCTGCAAGTTTCCAGCATCTTTCTCTCTGTACTTGTTTTGCAAAGCAAAATGTTCTTTCTGAAAAAAGAAAAGTTACAGCAGAAACAAGTCAAAATTCAACACTGCAGAATAGGTTTGGTTTATGTAAAAATGCTGATAATCACAAAATACACTCTGCCTTGTGAAGTACCTTAAGTGACTACCATTTAAAGTACTTCTTACAAGCTAATCTTTGGCAGAAAAGAAGAGGCTGTTGTCAAGTTAGGAAGCGTTATTTACAGGTATTTAATTTTTACCTTTTTATTTAAGCACAAGCATGTTTCAGAAATATGAAAAAGCTTTTTTATTCTAACGTGACATCGGTTTTAGATAAGCCACAGGTTAAAAGCATAATATGGATAAATGCCAAGTCTGATATTGCATGAAAGTATTTAATCAAAAAGGGATATAACTGTATACTACTGAGAGCAGAAGGGAGTACATGTTTGTTTATTAATTTGATTAAAGTAATCGGAGTACTTCCCACTGAAAAATTAAAAACTTCTATTGAGACTATCCAAAACAGAGAAAATGCTATTCAGTAAAATATAACTCATTATTTACAAGTTGTCTACAGAAGTTTGTTTTACTGACTGATTTTTCAACTGACAGTCCACAATGCCTACACATTTCACTATCAACTTTTTCTGAGAGGCCTAAAACCTGTTTCTCAAAGTACGTCTCTCCAAAACATTATTTCAAAGGTCTAGCAAGATCTACCGAGCTAGATGTACATCAAGAACTAATAAGCATTCTATTCACAGGACAGGACAAGAGTTAATAGCGAGTAAAATCCTCCAAACGTGAATTATATGAACACCCTAAAAAACTCAATGTCAGCTTGGACTGGATGATCTTAAAAGTCTCTTACAACCTCAATGATTCTATGATTCTTCTGACAATATCTTCTCCTGCCGTTCAGCATGGCTTGCCAAGAAAAACATAGCCATTTACAGCAGTAAGTTCTGCAACTCAAACAGGAGTCCATGCTTGACTCATAAAGCCCATTAGTCCTTTGGAATATTGGCTATGCTAGAATAGGGAAAAAAAACCCCAACTTACCAGCTGGTCCCTGCTACTCAATTCCCTCTCCTACTTAGAAAAGTAGTCTTAGAAAGTCACTTTGTTCTGCAGCTTTTTGTCCTTTGTTGATTCCCAATGAACAACCCCACCACCAAGGTAAATATAGTTATACAGTCTGCTTAACACAATGTTTCAAAACTCATGAGCATCACATAGCTATTACAGAAACAGAAAAGTCTTAAGGCTGACAGGGATCTAGAAATAGAAGTGTTTGAGCAGTGTCTCTATCACTCAACTCGTCAGTCAGGGCTCCCAGAAACTCCGTAATAAAAACCAGAGATTCTCAGGTAGCTGGATGGTCACTGCTCTGTCCCCTACCCACACCTCTTACATGTCCTAACAAAACCGTTCCTGTATGTACTGGGGCTCTGTGACAGTTTTATGAGCTAATGCACTGAGCCTGAAGACATGTAGCAAACACCAGCATTCCCAACAGTGTGACTATGCTTGGGCCTAACAGAAGAGCCCTCAATTTGAGGAAGCAAACGCATATCAATAGAATTAAAAAGTACATAAAAGATGTATGTAACACAGATGTTACTCCTGTCCATTAGAATATATATGGGTTAATGAGCGAAGACAACTTCTAGATAGAGAATAGTATCTTAGAAAGCTTCTCTACCTTGTCAACTATATTACTTCTGAAAAAGTTGGTCAATGTTAGTATTCCTGACATCCTAGGGAGGCCACAGTTGTGGCTTATTTAACATACACATTACATGTGAATAGCAACCAAAACCATATTTTACACAAATGCTTCAAAACCAACTAGGCTGAAATAATCTAAATTTAAGAAATAATACCAGATGGAAGTCTTGCTCACTGTACACACCTGAAGAAGAATGAGCTACATGCATCTCATCTATACTTAACGTTATGGTTAACCTGCATGTATAGAGGAAGTAACATTTATTAGCAGAGTTCCTTGTTAGAAAATGAGCACTACTGGCATATAAATCAACATCATTACTGTGCTCTTGGAAGCAAGCTAGAAAAATATGGCAAAAAGGAACTTCTGCCAGAGTTTACCCAGACATTAATTGAAGAAAAATCACCCATACCTATGTATTGCCTGAACAGTGTTTTGAGGTACTATTCAAATGCAGTTAGGACCACAAATAATTCTCCCAGCAGCCTGATATCTTCTCTCTTCTTCTATCAGCAAGCTTTTGTAATACCTAATATAAAAATATAATTTCCGCAAATACGTTTTTTGATTTGGGCTTTGGGTTTGTTTTGGGTGTTTTGTTTTTCTTGTCTTAGCCAAAGGCGAGCAAGTAGATTTCTGTTCTTCGTAATGGTCTTTCACTTGGTAGGATGAACATGTCGTTCAGTATTTCTTTCAGAACAGTCGATTATTTCCTTAAATCATTACTCACGTACCAATCATGATAAACATTGTTAGTGTGCCCTGCATACCTTCTGATATTCTCAGTGCTTAAAGCAGAAATTTGGTTTGATCTCAAAAGACAGAATACTGCTAAATTCTAAATAAATACTGCTGCTGGGAGACAAGAATAGATGTTTATGTGAGTAACTCACCACACTGATCCAACAGGAGACAAGATGCATCTAAATTTTGCTCAGGTCTCTCCCCAGCAGGATCTTGGGATTTTTACTACTTGACTCATGATTCACTAGCAGTGTTTCTCAAAATAGTTTTTTCCCCTCCAACTTAAAAACTTACATGGCAAATCTCAAGATCTCAAATCCATTCTCCTCCCTCAGTCATCTTTCTAAACAAAGAATCAACTCTCTACCAACCCCTGGGATTGTTTTGGAGAAGATAGTAAGACTTCTGGAAAGCAAGTAATTCCTGTTTATGTTATGTAAAGAAAGTAAGTAAAAGTTTTCTTCATTGCAACATGCAACTAGAGATATCTGGGTCAAGTATAGGGAGCCTCCAATGACTAGGTATCAGATTTATTTGGAAAACAGGCAACTCCACAGCTTAATACTGCTTGTTCTAGCTCCGGTCTGTCACTAGCTAATTTCACAGCTTTACTATTGCTTTGCCATCAGCAACCTCAAGGTGACCAAGTAGGCAAAAAGCTGAAATAACATTACAGCAGCTGAAGACAAGAGGCTCAGGTACAGTCAAAGGGAACAAACCTGCCCCTTGAGGTTATGTAGTCAAGAGATATCAGAGTGATGACCTGAAAGGTGAAGCTTTATGGACAAGCAGAACACAGTCAACAGTTATAAAATTATATGACAAAATGGAAGACAAAGAGTGGACGAACATATGGTGCCTGTAATTGTCTCCAAAAAGAGAGGGCAATTGCACTGCATTAAGAACAGCATGAAGAAAAATCATTGATCAAGGCTAACAAAGAACCATCGTATCAAGAAGAGTTCATTTCTGTAACAGATTTCATATCAGACTAGAATACAAACAGGCTACATTGTGTACAATTCATAATGAACCTATTCAGACTAAGAATAAATAACTGGATATAACTTTCTTTACTACTTAAGTCAAACAGGTGGTAATTTTCAATACCTGCCTGCATACATGAAGTTGCTGAATATTTCCAAGCAATTAACAGCTACAGCACTGATCAGCTTATATACACATCTTGAACATGCAAAGTGAGTTAGAAGCAGAGGGCTAAGCAAAAGAGCTGAGGCCTGAAACTGCCTCACTGATTTTCCTCTAAACAAACAACAAAAGCACAAAACAAGAGCAGAGCACTGTATCCTCAAGAGGACAGACAGTGCAAGAACTTTCCAAACAGATTAAACAGCTAAACTAAAACTCAATTAGCTTATTTACAAAATCATTAATTAAAACACAACTTGTAATTTTGTGTACGTTCATATACTCACTGCTAACCTGATTATATCTGGGAGACAAAGTACTACCATTTCATGAAAAAAAATAATGTTTCCTTACCCCTTTTCTGGGCTCCATCTAATAAATACACTGCACATGTTAAAAAAAACACATTTGCATGTATGTTTTCAAATTCCGAGGAACTCAGTTATTTGTTAGTCAACTATGGTTTTAAATTATCTAAAGTGGTGGAGAGTATCTAAATGTTGCACTGTTTTTTTTCCCTTTTAAGTTCAGTTTTAAAAAAAACCTGTACTGCAGCTAGGTATTTGGTTCTCTGCAAATAAAGGTATTTTTTCCAGGGAAGATTTAGATGAATTAAAAACACTTGTTCGTGATTAGAAAACCTTCCCACAGTTGAGCCAGCTCACTGTCAGAGTGGCCAGTTTTGATCCCAACCACTTTATCTGTTATTTAAAACTTTTGGGGAAGTAACACTTCACTAGAAAGAGTGTAAGCTCAGTACTTTTACAGTTACACCAATGCTTAATGGCACTATGGGGAGAAAACAACACATAGAAACACTGTACCTCAGCACCCACTTTCTTTGACAGAACCTTATGATTTTGGTTCTATCATTTGCTCCATGGCAGTAAAATGTACAAGTCCTTTCTCTAGCAAAGGCAGTGTGTTTTCATGCCATGTGAGATTATTTCCTTTGTCCCTAGTTTTAACTGAATAAATGAACCCACTGGAATTTCCTGTTTAGGTTTCCAGTGTTTGTCTAAGTCATGTCAAAATCCAGTGCTGGTAGAAATTCTTGAGCAGGAAGAATTTTTGCTCACAGAACTTTTTGCCTTTGATGATGATATGGAGGGTCTTGTTCCCCATGTGTGTTTCATCGTCTTGTGTGGTGAATTCATGCTCTTAGCTCAGGAATGAAAAAGCAATGTCTCCTGGTAAGCAGTAAATCACATATTCTCAGAATTGGTCTGCAGGTTATTGCATTCTAAGACTTGAGAAGCAAAAGCAGTATGACCTTAAGGGCAGAGGGAAAAATACTTTTTAATGGAATTACAAGACAGAAAACATGACAAAAGTTTGAAAAATAGGCATGTGAAGATGGTGAAAAAGAACTGCTGGGGGAGTGGAGAAAGTAGAAAGCATTAGATGATTTTATAACTTGTTTCACAATGCATTGCCATGTTATAAGTGAAATAACTCAAAATTGCTTCAAAACTTGAACTAAATAACGAATATGGAAAAGTAAAAAAGTTAAGGGCACAGTGTATCTGGGCTTTTGTGCTTTCACTTAAAATTGTTTGGATTGTCTTACGTTTACATTTTGCAGAGTTTCATAAAAGCATTGAGTCTTTCTCTAAACATTCCTTCTCAAACAGTCCTTTAAAAGCCTACAACAATTATTGCACCATCACCTTCATCTTACATTTTCTCATCCTTTCCAATTTAGAAAGCCCATTACAAAAGCCTCCACTAATAAAATGCTTGTGCCTTATTCTAATCCCTATCTGGTTAATGTGGGTTTTTTCCATTATAAGTTCCTTTATCAATATAGATGAGTTTATCTATGCACATTTTGTGCTTCCTTCCAATCTTTTTTGCCTGAACAGCTCTTCAGTCTAAGGCAAATTATAACAATAATGCAACAAGGAAGACATTCCCACCTGTATTGAGACCATTACGAAAAGAACCAGAAGAGTGTAAGAGAGCCATAATCTATAAATAAATCAATATTACGCTAGGTTTAAGAGCGCTGTGGGTGATCTTCTCAAATTGGATCCAGAAATATCACCATTCAGTAAATGGCATTGTATGTTTTTAATTGTGCTAATACAATTTCACCATCTACTTTCCTGTTTTGAACAGGAATACAAATATAACCATTAAAGGGCTTTTGCATTTGACAGTGTTGAGTGGCTAAATACAGGAGGTAGTCTTACAAGTTGCAAGTCTAAAGTCAGTCTTCTCAAGGCTAGAATTACCTACTAGGCTGTATTTCTCTTCTCCACTTATATTTCTGTTGCTGCGAAAAACCCCCTATTAATTTCTGAGTATTTCAAGAACTCTGAACATTGATGCATTGCATTATATAAACCAACATTTTTTTCTGTTACCTTCAGAAGCACCGGTCAAGCTAAACATAACTTCATTTCTTTCACAATGTCATCTCAGTAATGTTTCTATGCAGGTAAAGGAGTTTTGCTACTTAGCGATATATTCTTCACAATATAGTGAAACTAACTCTAATGATTTAAAGGATTGTCTGAACTAGTGCCCCCTCTCCCACTCTTTATAAATGTTATGCAACAGAGGAAAGTCTTTAAGCCAACTGGAATTCCTCCATTGCTCAAATTCCTCTTGATTTGCCTAAAAACTCAGTTATCAAGCAGAGACCCCTCTCTCACCAAGGACATAACCTTCAGGCTGCCCACTGTTCTTTCACATTACATGCAAAAAATAGCTCTGAGCAACAGAACAGTGTTTCAATGACAATCATTATTAAAAAATCACCCCAACAAAAGCAATAGCTTTGCTGCTAAAAAACTTGATAAAGACAATGACAATCATTATTTAGTACTACAGTCTTCATAGTAGTCTTCATAAAACTATTTACAATGCCATTTTTTCTTTGTTCCACTTAGTATTCCTATGTTTTGGACTTCTGCCTCACTCTTCTAGGGCAATAAGTGAACTGATTCTTCTCAGTTCTCAAGTGATTCACATGAATACATAAATTGATATCTGCAAATACCATTATAAAGAAATTATTATGAGTACTCAGCTACATAGTACTTTTACATACTTGTAGCTTATTATCTAGCATTACCACATAAACTTAAAGTGTACTTAAAGCTCCAAGTCTGAAGGAGTAACTATGAAAGATGTTTGCTATCCAGTATTATCAAATGTCTGCAACATTTTAATACCAACAACCACCTACTCAGATATGAGTAAAATCTAGTTAAATACTGATTTCTGGGACGCAAACAGGAGAATGAATTTCAGATTATTCAGTTGCATCTGGAATACTTCACAAGACCCAAAAAAAAGCTAGTGTGCATGCTTTGAACAATAACCATGCAGATGATTGAAAACTTGCACATTATACATAACAACTTACCAGAATTAGCATAAATTGAATCAATTCACTTTCATTCCTCAGTTGTTCTGAGTATGTAGAAGACATCATCTTAAGTTCATTCTCCTTTTACTTTAACTTTACATTTCCACTCGGATTGAATTTGATAATCTATTGCTGTTGACAATGCAGCGACACTTCATCTGCAGTTCTTTTCAGCGTAAGCAGAAGCTTACATCTCAACTATCTAAATAGCAGCTCATCAGCATGCTTCTCATTTTTGTCTAGACAATGCAGATCAAACAGCATTTGGAACATAAATTTCATGGCTAGTACAGAATTTTAGTCAAGCAGGACGAGACACAGTGACATGCTGCTAGCTAGCTTCTTTTACTACTTTACAGCTATTCCAGCACTGGCTTATTACAGCAAAACAATGCAACCAAGCACTTCTTGGCTGAAGCTAGTATTTTGACACCTATTTCTAACTAGATAAAGCAGAAGCTCTTGCCTCAAGCATAACAGTACAGGTTGATTACAGGTAGTATCAGCTAGGAAGACTCATCCTCCAGCTCCAGTTCTTTTCAGTTTTGGAGTTCCATAGAAGAGGAAAAGAACAGGTACACTAACAATGTTATGCCCACAGCCATTATTTTTAAATAAAGCATAGTTAAAATCTTTCCTGAAAAAGAACTAGATCTCTCTCCTCCCTTTCCGAAAACAACTTAAAACTGTATTAATCTAGCTTCAGGGAAATGTATTCAATTCAGCCTGTTTAGGGTCTTTTCTCTATTTACAAAATATTTTTAGATAAAACATTTTACTGTATGTTCAAAACAGACTACAGTCAGCTTCAGCTTTCTTAGTTCATAAGTATTTACTAACAGAAGCCACAATAAGCAAAATCAAGAAAGAATTCAAAAACAGCAGACAGTCCAAAAGAATAAGGTATACATTTCACACGTAGCCCTGTAAAGGATAATCACATTTCTTTTTGTTATTTTGCCATCTAGCAGCACTACAGATGAAATAACACAACAGTCCCTATCTTTTGATTCTATAAGATAATCTTTTACCATAACGCTTAAAGCACAGAAATGTATTAGCAAAAGCACAACTCATCAATATTGCATTTGTTGAGTATTGTAGCAACAAGAAGAAAGAGTTACTACATAGTTAGCACACGATGCTTAACCTGAGCAAAGCATTGTTTCTTTTGTGTCATCTTAGGTGTTATGACACCTTCAAGATCAGAAGACAAAAACCTATTATGCTTTTTGCCAACTAAAGGTTTATACCTTCATAATGTTATAATCATCAGGCTGCCGCTAAAAGTAGCAATGGATCTCAGAAGTTTCTTGATTCATTCAGCAACAATATTAGCAAATATTACTCAATGTAATACTTGTAATACACAATATTCTTTTAGTGCATTACTTTCATGAGAAAGAGGAAAGCTTTTCTCAGCAACTCATATTTGATGAGTTTTAGTAATCAGCAATTACATGAAGAAAATCTACAAGAATGTTTTCATTGTTACTAAGAACTTCACTGAAATCCATCTTGAAGGTGGAGTAAGATTCTTTTCCCAGGGCACCCCTCTATCAGAAAAAAAGGCTTCTATAGGTCCTTAAGGTACACTAGTCTTCTGGAAAAACAGTAAAACAGTATTTGTTTACAAAAGATCACCTGAACTACCTCAATCTCGTAATTCAGAACACCAGTGGTTAGATTCACATTATCTATACAAATACTGAATATGGAACAAAAATCCCACTAATAACAATTACAATCTAATTGTCACTAATACTGATAAGTGATTAAAGTTTTCAGTGTAAGCAGAAACCTAAAGATCAGACTGACTGATTTAATATATGCAAAAAAAAGTATCACACTTCAGTCAGGATCTGCATTTTTCATGGACAGACTGGTTTATTATAAGTGTAACAATCAATGCTGTTAACAGAAGCCTTCTCCCATGAACAGGTCTCTCCTGTGTTGCCTAGTGCAAAAGAAGCCTCTTGAATTCACCTGGAACTTCACAAGCAGCTCAATTTTGTTTAAAGCCATGCAGAAGCTAAGAAGGGCAGTCCCCAATCCTTCCTTGCTCCCCACCAATTTTAACTGTCTCATTTGCTAGAATCAGCCTTCCAGTGTATCACCTCTATGATTCTTTCACACCAGACTACACCCTCAGAAACACTTACTGCTGGTGACGATCTTGCTGTCTTCTTTGGACAGCATTACTTTAGATCACATGGAGCTACCTCCTGAAAGCATACTAAAAACTCAAGTACTTGTCACAGAATTAGTACAGAATCTTTTGTTACTGATAAACTCAAGAAAAAAGATAAAATAAGAAGATACATAATTGCATGCATTTAAAGACAATTTAGTGATTTTCACTGGGAACCAACAACATACTTTGGTAAATCAGCCACACCAAAGTCCAAATGTGACCCTACTTCCAACTTGAACAGCTTAAAAGAATAGCAGTTGTTATTACTGAGGAAGATGATGCTGCTGATGTCAGTTGTTAGGTTTACCAAGTATGTTTGTTCCCCCGTATGAAGATTATTTTATAAAGCTATGTATATTCTCTTAATCACCACAGAAGGAGCAGAGTCTGGCAAACACTATTAGAGATATAAAAAATGATCTACCAGTTTCCTGACCTTTAAGGATGACTTTTGACACCAAGGATAATATTCAGATAGCACGCATGTAGGGAAATTGCTTGGTTGTAAACCAACAATTAAAAGGCTCTATGCATTACCAAGAAAGCAAAATCAGACCCAATTAACATAATAAAGGAAAGTTAGCATGTTTCCTACCTCAGTTTAAGATATATATAACCACTTACTCACCTGAAGCATAGCTTCCTTCTGTGGTACAGAGAATGCTCTCTCTTCACACGAGGATGGTTTGTGACTGGGTGGAAGATCAATCCTGTAGTAAAAAAAGAATTAAATATGACATGCCATGTTTGTGAAGTCCAGTTAAATGGTCAGTTAGACATTATTTATCCAGCAAATCATCCAACACTCATAATTCAGGGACACACACTTTTCAGTCAGCAATGACACACATATGGAATATTGTAATGTTAACACATTCACCACTAGCAATAAATTCAGCCACACACTTTTTGTAGAAAAGCAACACCCATAATTTATTATGTATCCTAAAATGTGTTAAGTAGACTGATCTCCCCCTACACATTCCAACTAAGTAGGATTAGGGACTACTAATATCTATCATAATTTCTGGGTTATAAGATACAGCTTGAGCAACATTTACTACTAGTCTTTGTTTGAAAAGCCTTTGGAGAAAGCCTTACAATCAAATGTTTGCTTTTTTTTTTGTATGAACATATTGGATGCTTATAAAAGTAAACTGCATGTCTGCATCAGAGACTTGAAGAAACAACCAACGTTCCAGAAAGCACTTAGTCAGTCATTTCCAAGCACACATCTGTGGGTGCTTGCTTCGTTTTACACACCTATTGGGACAGATCTTAGCGGACCTTCACTTCTGCAAAGCAGTTACACCTACAGTTATGATAAACTACTAGTCTGTGGCATCATCAAGACGGACCTCTCACCTGCCCTCCAGTTCAATTGATGAGCAATTTTCTTGCAAAAAAACTTCTGTATAGATAAAGAATTACATTACTTCTGAAGTCATTCTTAGCTTGTTTCTTTTTCAGAGATGCAAGTGATTTTACATTTTCCTACCCTGAAAAGAGAGCCCTGGAATTGTGACAGATGAACAGCTGCTAAAGAAACTCAGACATTTAAATTCCTGTATAGAACAAACACTTTCTGTGTACTGTTTTCAATTAAAAAAAAAATCCAACACATACTCACACTTTGTCAAGATAGGATGGCCTTTTTTTCCTTGGGGTCAGCAGCACTGTCATAAAGATGGTAATGATAAAAAGAGCAAGGACTGCTCCAATCACAGCCCCTGCTACAGCAACAGAAGATGTCTGCTTATATGGCACATCTGCAATGTGATAGCATAGATTACACCTTTAAGAAGTTCACATACTTTCAATACTCAGATAAGCTATTTCAGCGTCGTTCTGAGAAATGTTTCTTCCTTCCGTGACCAAACTGAAAGCTTCATCCTGTACTAGCACTCTTGCAGTCTTGGGTCCAGTCCCCCAAGTTAAAAACCGTTTGAATTAAGAGAGCTTATGAATAATTTATGTAATTTCAAAAATTTAATTGACTGTGTTTAGTAAATACTAGCTGCATGCTTTTACTTTTGATTTCAAGGAAAGATGAAGCTACAGACACGTTTTGCACTTCTATGGCCAAATGAGCTGTTCATTCAAAAAGCTAGACAACTACAGTTTTATTGACAACCTTTCTTTAAAGCCACTGAAGTCTGCAGAAAGGAAAAAGGGAAACTTAAAATCAGAGGAAAAATATACTACTAGAAGTAATGAATACTTTACTTACACTTATCAAAGTAACTCCTAAGACTATCACTGTCTCTAGGACTTCACGCTTCAAGCTATGAGAAAACAGTCATTTTTATAAACAAATTTGTAAAAGGGGAAGAGAAAAAGTATTTTTTTAAAAAGTATTTTTCTTTTGACCTCAGCAGTGTCAAAACCAATGTTTAACAATTCTCATACTGAATTAACACATTTGTCAGTCTTTAAAGGTCACCCATTTCACCATGCTAGGAATTCAATAGGGTTTAAATCTTGTAAGACTGTGAAACCTGCTAGCATACTTGAAATCAATATCATCAATCCCAGTGTTTCAAACTTGCACTAATAGGCTTATTAAAAAATTGCACAACTGGAATAATTCACATTAGCTTCACTAAAACTTCTACCTGAAAAATAGCACACAGAAATAATGCTCTGATCTGCATTGATTACTGGATCAGAAAGGTAACAGCGAAGGAGTTTAAAGCCAACACAGCTCTAGACATGTAAATATATTTCTAATACAGTTTACTTCAGCTGTTTTCCTTCGGAAATAATCATATGCTGTGCTTCTCCAAACACCACACAACCATCCTCCTATTTACTTTTACCAGAGAAAATTTTAGGAGCCTCTTCAGCTACATGTTCTCCTCACAGGTCAAAAATCCAAAAAACTGTTTTATCAGTTAGCCACAATTCTACTGCTGCTCTGCCTGTGTGCTGGAAAGCTGGATAAAGTCCTCTTTTTCTCTCCCCTCATTTTGGAAAAAAAAACAACAAACCAATAAACCAAACCACCTTATTTCCAATCTGATAAAGGGATTATTGTCCTCTCACTGCACATAAGAGGCCTGACAGCAATACTCCCCTGGGATCACTCATGCAGGTGTATTTAAGTACCTTGAACAAAATTGAAATAAGCATTTTTGTGACTTACTTAAAGTTAAGGGATAAAGTAATAGATTATTAAAGACTAAGATCATATATTTTAGACTATATAAAATATAATCTATAGATTACATACAATAAATATAATAGATTGTTAATGGCTCAATGTCCAGATGAAGGCCAGTTACAAGTGGCATCCCTCAGGGGTCCGTACTGGGACCAGTACTATTAAATATCAATGATAGACAGTGGGATCAAGTGCACTTC
>VZRW01004536.1:108926-148864 GCA_013398125.1 Aegotheles bennettii | reverse complement strand
GTAAAGCCATGTTGACTGCTCTTAATGACCCCCTCATCCTTGATATGCCTAGAGATAGTGCCAAGAACAAGTTGTTCCATCACCTTTCCAGGGATGGAGGTGAGGCTGACCGGTCTATAGTCCCCATTTCTTTGGGACACAAGAGAAAAACTGTTATCATTAACCTAACCGAGCTTTCAAGGAAGATTTAGGAACAATGTTGGAAGTTTAAAGCCTGCTCTACCAGGCAGGATCCAAGTTAGCAGTTAGGATATCCTAAGACTTTTTTCCACACAGCAGAATAAAGCAGCTTATCAATATCCTTTCAGTATTTACTTAAGAAAATGCAAGAACACTTGTGTGGTGGGTTGACCCTGGCTGGATGCCAAGTGCCCACCAAGCCACTCTATCACTCCCTCTCTCAGCTGGACAGGGGAGAAAAACACAATGAAAGGCTTATGGGTCAAGATAAGGACAGGGAGATAACTCAGCAATTACCAACACAGGCAAACCAGACTCAACTTGGGGAAATTAATTTATTACATATCAAATCAGAGTAGGGTAATGAGAAATAAAACCAAATCTTCTTCCCCCTTCCCCCCCCCCTCTCCCATCTTGCTCAGGCCCAACTTCACTCCTGATTTCTCTACCTCCTCCCGCTCAAGTGGCACAAGGGGATGAGGAACAGGGGTTGTAGCCAGTTAATCACATCTCCACTGCTCCTTCCTCCTCACGCTCTTCCCATGCTCCAGCGTAGAGTCCCTCTCACAGGAAACAGTCCTCCACTAACTTCTCCAATGTGAGTACTTCCCACAGGCTGCAGTTCTTCATGAACTGCTCCAGCATAAGTCCTTTCCACATGTCCTTTCCACAGCGTGAAGTCCTTCAGGAACAGGCTGCTCCAGAGTGAGTCCCCCATGGGGATACAAGTCCTGATAGCAAACCTGCTCCAGCATGGGCTCTTCTCTCCATGGGGTCACAGGTCCTGCCAGGAGTCTGCTCCATCACAGGCTCTCCACGGGGTCACAGCCTCCTTTGGGTTGCATCCACCTACTCCAGTGTGGGGTCCTCCATGGGCTGCAAGTGAATATCTGCTCCACCATGGACCTCCGTGGGCTGCAAGGGGACAGCCTGCCTCACCATGGTCTTCACCAGGGGCTGCAGGGGAATCCCTACTCTGGTGCCTGGAGCACCTCTTCCCTCTCCTTCTTCACTGACCTCTGTGTCTGCAGAGTTGTTACGCTCTCATATCCTCGCTCCTTTCCTTGGCTGAAGTTGCCATGATTTCTTTTTCCCCTTCTTAAAAATGTCATTGCAGAGGTGCTGCCACCATCACTGATGGGCTTGGCCTTAACCAGCAGTGGGTCCATCTTTGAGCCAGCTGGCACTGGCTCTATTCCTTCCCAGACACAGGGAAAGCTTCCAGCAGCTTTTCACAGAAGCCATCCCTGTAACCCTCCCTGCTCCAAAACCTTGCCATGCAAACCCAATACACTCTGTATTCACAATGCTCTCTCAGAAAAGAGGTCTATATACGAAGAAAGAAAGGTAAAAACAACGATCAGTCTCTGTTATGCTAATCCTCACAATACCCACTCTACAACAAAGTGACATTGTACTTACAAATCATACCTCCCTAAAATTACTAGGAATGCTGGTTGGCAAAGGCTGACTTTACTTTTAACAAAAAAGTAGTCTCTTCCAAAGGCAGTCATTTTAAACGCTGACAGAGGAAGCAAACATGTTCCTATCTGAATGAGAGTCTTGCAGGTCACCTCTCTTCCATAAATGGAGAAAGGGCAAGTATGAAGGTGAGTGCACACAGCCAAGAAAATAAAGTTCAACTCCTTGTGTAAAAACTGAGTAAATCTATGTTACGAGATTGAGTGCTCAACATATCAAGCTGACAGCTTGTTTTGAAAAATCTTTTGCTACAGGACTAAGTCAAGAACTTCAACAACACTTGATCACCTCTGAACTCCACAAGAAACATGATTGTACAGTTGTTCAGCAAAAGCAGAAGTCTAACTTTATATCCCTGAACAAGTAATAAATATTGAAGACATCTGTGCCTCCAAGCCAGTATCAAAAAAGCCCCCAGCTTCAAACACCATTTTAATATTTCCCTATCCATATAAAGACACCCTTTCCTAGAACCAAAAGCTAGTAAATCTATCATTTAGTCCCTGTCAACTACTTCTCTTATATTTCCCTATTCCACTTCAAGAGTATTAACATAAGAGTTAGGAGTGCTACAGAGTTTATTAAAAATATAATCTTATTTTTTAACAATGCATATTAGGACCAAAAGCATTTTTTGCTCAGCTTACATTCCAATCCTACAACACACTACAACTTAGTTAATTTTTATAGCAGTTAAAAAGCTTTACAACTACCAGCACTGCGACTGTTCAGAAACACTAACTTTGTAAGTCTTTGACAGCTTCATAATTAAAATTTGAAAAACAGCAGCTTTGTCTGCTATCTTCAAAGTTTCACTGTGTTTTTGACAAGTTTTGTACAGTTGAAAACAGCTAAAAGAGAAAAATCAGCTAATTGTTATCTACAGTACAGCAATGCCATGTTCACCATTACTAGATAATATCTGCTCAGTTAAGTATTAAGGTGGTAAGCAGTTTGACTTAGTCTTATTTTCTGTACTCCTGACATCAGTCTCTAGGTTCCTTCTGTAGAGTAACCTGAATTATTATTTAAGATGGACATTTTTGCTTTGCCATAGCCATTTACCCATCCTGCATAAGTTCAAGGGCATTTCAGTTAAAGAGCCAGTCATACATATCATGGGATAAAGGTTGGACTTGATGATCCTGGAGGTCCCTTCCAACCATAATGATTCTATGATTCTATACTGAAAAGTTATTTTAGAGTTACAATAAAATGGGCTTAATATTAATTTCTGGAAACAATACATGTGTTATATTTTGATTGCCTCACCTCTCCTATCTTAATCAAGTCTCCTATATACTAGAAGTTAACAGTGCTTTCAATCAGTTTGGTATAATCTTCTCTAAGGCACCTACAGCAGAGTGCTGGATATTTGTCTCAGCGTTGAACTGTTCAGTATGACTTGCTTGAGAATTAGTTGTAGTGACATGGCACCAGAGTTAGTCTTAAGCTGCCTAAACATCACCTCTATTTCCCTAGATGTTGGTCATGCTACACTCCAAGATTAATGTGAATTTTTTAAAAACTGACATTAATGTCATTTGGCTTTATTGGTGCACGTAACTTGTAGAACCGTGACCCTGTAAGATCTCTAGCTAGTTGAAGTTCAGTTCTGGCAGTCCCTAAAAACAGCTAAGTTTGGCTATTCGCAATAAACTTACAGCAGCAAAGCAAATTGCTGAATAAAGCTGAAAAGCAGCACACACATGAGCAGTATCCATCAGTCCACACCAAAGCCCAGCTACTGCAGCTTAACTATCTCTGCTGTAAGCTACTTTAAGTCATGTTGCATTTGCCACAGGTTCACCACAGCTCATCTAGCACGCATTTCTAGTCTGTTTTTTTAAAAACTTTATTCATTTTAGGAAACTTAAAATAAGAATTCATACTTAGCCCATTTTACTATGTTAGCCTCAAACATAATTTGAATGATAGCCTTATATTTTCATGCACAACAGTCATGGGAAAACCATGAGTTCTGCCTATAGAAGATCATAGAAATGACAACTTGAGAAGTAATGACTTGAAAAACTTAGAATAGGGCTCAGAACAGAGCTATACTCAGAAAATAACAGTACAGCTAAAGAATATTTGAATATTCCATTCCAGGAAGATATTCATCCTATTTAATGATGCTATTCTAATTTTTACATACTTTATACTTCTTACAATGTGACAGTCTTCGTAACTGTTGTGAGACTGTAACAGAGCCATTATTTCTCCATAAAGAAAGCATTAGAACCAAGCATCCAAAGGTAACTTCTTGCCAAAGTGACTTTTGTAATAACTTACAGTGCTTAAGTCTTTTAATAGCTAGAATTTTCTATAATTTTTAAGCTCCGTTTACAAATAATTCCACTGTCTCAAAGTATTTAGAAGTTTCTAGTTAACTAGCTCATTAACTAGCCAGTTAATTAGAACATACTAGTCTTCCACAATGGCCTGCAGATTACTTATGTCAGACTGACTGAAACACCACCCTACCAAATACAAACTGATAGATGTGGCTTCAAATGTTCTGTATCTTCAGTTTCAGTTTGAAGTTTTCATTGCTATCTCAACCTTTAAGTGCTCCTATTTAGCTTAAAGTTATTACGAAAGTCATCTATGCTTCTTTCCATGTAACCTCTAACCAGCCAACACGCACTCTGGTGCTTATTTCACATTGTGGAATAACTAATGTCAAGAACTTACTGAAGAGCAGCAATGCCATATAACAGAATGAAGCCTTAATTTTCATGTCATTACTTCCCTTATAAAATTATAATATATGAGCACTTCTTGCTCAAGCTAAGTATTAGCTAATCCATTAGGGGAATTTGGAGACCTTTTTCACACTTGTACAGCACTATTCACATACGCCTTAAGTCATGTCATTCCTTCACAAAAAAGGTGTCATAGTAAAACATTAAATCACATTGTGTTAATAGATACCAGGATGCTTTCCAACAGCAGCAGTGCTCAACAGGCACACAAAGTTGCCGTATTATTCTAAGTAGACCAGTGACAGTTCTGCTAGAGATACTTTGATTACTGGATACCCTCATCTCAAAAAAATTAGACAAGTAACTGGAGCACAATGCACACATTCAGAACATAATCATGATGTCCTTAAAGCAGTGAATTTTTTGCTTTTCTAAATATAACTGCTCCCCTCCTACTAATATTTTTTTTTCAGTTTATTACAGAAAAAGTTCTGTTTATTGCAGTCAATAGTCTTGCTGAAACACAGGTTAACACTGAAAAAACAAGAGTTCACCTACTGAAAGTAACATCTTGGAAGCACTATGGAAACTACTTCAACCTTCAGAATTTCCACTGCATGCTATTGAAGCATCAGTTTAATCCCAAGGTAAACTGTAGCTCTCAACTCCCTACTTTCAATTGCTTTTCACACAATTAAAAGGCTTAAGTATTTTATGCATCAAATGGCTCTAAGTTTGCTATTTCAACTACTGACCAAACAAATTTTGAGTTAACATACTATCTTTGCTGAGAAGCAGAACTCACCTAATATGTAGATAGTCTTCTGATCACTTCTCTGACCAAGGGAGTTAGTCACCTTACATATGTAAGTCCCAGTGTAGTTGTAAGTCAATGGGCTGCTGAATTGCAGAGTATTGTTGACTGACAGCAGTCCTTCAGGCCATTGTCCATCCAATCTAAAACAAAACAAGTTCAACTGTGAATCTTTACTACTAAAATTTTAATAGAACTAGTTTAAAAACAACATTTGCAATCGTCTATAGTGACCTTTTCACTGTGCTGTGACATTGTCAACGGGCTTTCGTTGGATATTCTCAGTGTCCACTTGAACATTTAGTATTTAATTTCTGCATCAAGTCCTTTAAATGTTGAATCTGCTGGCACTAGCAAGCTGTCTACAAATGAACACTACTACAACTAAGAAAACATTATCTCAAAAGAACTTGGAGGAATAACCAACTCAAGCTCTAAAAACTGTCAAGCTAAGGTGTACTTATACCTTAATCAGGATTATCTGCTTGTTCTTTTACATTCAGTTGAGCTACCACAGTAAGTATGTCTGTCAGCACATGTTTAATTTACAGGACATTTAGACTAGGATTTTTGAGCAACAGTTCAAGCAGTTTCTTCCCTCTCAACCTTTCTTTTCTCACCCCCCATCAGTTTTCCATCTAAATTACAGAACTGAAGCCAAATTTGGTGCTTGGTGATACGTTCAGAGAAACAACTGCTTTCCCAAATATATCAGTTCCCTGTAGCATTCTGCATGTGATGGCAGTAACAACTGTATAAACACAAGAGAGGGGAAAGGGCAGAGACACAGGAGCTATTTTAACAGAGCTGCCAACTGCCCATTAAACACCTGTGTAATTTCATGCCATTGCATCCAATTTGGCTTTTATCCAAGTATCTACTAACAGGTAAGCAGGACTACATCAGTATTCAAACATGTGATCAGCAGGTCTCAGTATCTTGAAAGCACTCAGCAAATACGATTTTACAAGTAGCAGTGCACAAAAAAGCCACGCCTCATACTTGAAAATAGGTATGTACTGAAATGGAAAAAAAAACCAGTTAAAAGTAAACACGATCTCCAACAAATGTAGGTTCAAGACAATATTCCCAATGTTTTGCTGACGATTATTATTGCCCAGTATTGCTTTAGCCATATAAAGTTGATAGAAGCGATTAAGCGTGTACTTAATTCATAGTACCAGAAGTATTTATTTAAAAAAAGTTATAAAATAGTCAATTGGTTTGAAAGCTCTATTCTAATAAAGTTCTAAGATGGGCAACATTTTAAAATATTACTGACCACGAAAATATTACTATCCTAACAAATACCTTGTCAACTTTGCTTCCAAGGAATAAAGAATTTTTGGTGTGTTAGTTCTAGAAGCTATTATAACTTGAAACCAGTAAGGCAGCATACAATTTCAATACAGCTAGTTGCCATTTCCTTAAACACTCAAACTGTGCTTCTTTTGCAGAGAACTTTTTCCCCTTGAAGTTCCTCATTCACCAGTATTACAGCTTCTTGGATGGGTTGTTTTGTTGTTCAAACAAATAGGTACACTAGTCTTATTCCAGAAAATTAAGCTTTTCTTGTACAAGTTGGATCAGTTTTAACCTTACAAATTTTAAAAGTGACCTCTGAAGCTTGAAGTGCTTTAAAGTGCTGCGTGTATTTCTTATGGAATTGGAAAGAGAGGTTGTATTGATTAGTTCTTACGTACGTTTCAAATTCAAATCTGAGAATGCTGGAGAACATCTGAAGAAACAAGCAGTACTCCAGTCGAGAGCCTAGCATACTTTTTTAAACAGGAATTTTTGTGTTGAAATCTCTCATCGTACTGAATTTAAGCTAAGCATGGGATGCCAGCCTACAGCTGTACATAGGTAAACCATACATTGTATTAAGGCATACATTTTACTAAACCTCCTTTAGTGTAGCCATGCCATTATGACTAGAGTTAGGTGCAAAACTGACTTAAAATGTCAATGGCTGCTCTTAGGATTGAGTCAGTTATAATAATGTTTTGTTTTCTACCATCAAGCAATTCAGATCTTAACAAGACAACATTTTCAAAACACATTATGACTACTGCTCCTATATGCTAGATTGTATCTGCTATTGAGAAGGTAGGGAAATGGATTACTGCTTCACATCAGTAAATATTCCTGTGATTTCTACCAACTGAAGCATTGTAATGTAGCTACACATAAATTTACACCGTCCTTAGGAAAGTTATTTCCTTTGTTTCTCCAGGCAACAAATCAATTTTAAGTAGCAGGGTTTATTAATTTATCTTTCTTCTTCACAGGACAGATTTTGATCTATGCTTGCTTTTGTCGTCTTCTTCTGTCTCTTGTCCAAATTACATCCATGGCTGCAAAAGTACAGCAGTAAATTTCCGAGTGGAGCCCACCCAACCCATATATTCATGAAATACAGCTGTTATGCAAGAACATAACTAGAGACATATGTTCAAGACCTAGTTTCCATCACTATGCAAAACATCACATTTATCTGTCTTAGCAACTACCTGAGCACTTTTGAGAAACATGACAAATTCTATAATTCAGTAAGCAGCATTTGCCATCTCAACTGTAATTTCCAGATTTTAAAATGCATACACTGAGAATTGTGTTCGAGTATTTACAATCTACTTTAAGTAATAGTAAAACAGAACTAAGGAAATAATAGTTGGATCCCTACTAGATTTATTGGGCTTTGCTCTATATGCTGCAATATACACAGTCCAGTCTACTTTCTTCCGTAACCACACAAAGGATTTTATCCCAAGAATAATGAACTGTTCAGGCTTGCAAATTTGCAAGATAACCACTCACCCATATTCAGACATACATACATCTTGTATCCTCCTTTTAAAAGGCTAGATAATACCATTGCAACCGAATATGAGTCATAACTCCTTGTTTTCAAAACAGGTGTTTACTGTAAGCTAAGAAATTATACCACTTTAATCATGTGGCAAGCCCCTTTTAATAATATTTACCTGGTCCACATAAATTCCATAGGTAATGGATTTGCATCAGCATTACATCTGAGCTGAACATTCTCTCTTCCAATGAACCAGTTTCCATCATAGCCAGTTACTGAAACTTCTGGGGCATCTGACAAAAAAAGATTTAACCTATCAACAATCACAATATTTTATTTAAACATGAACTGTGTGTAATTATCAGCTCAGTGGAGTAGAAGGTTTTTGTGTTTGCCTTTTTTTAATTTTAAAAACAACAATAACAAAATACACAGAGAACACCAATACAGTTCCAAGCTACAGTGTAATATGCAGCAGTGGATTAGATCAGGAACAGTAAATTGTTTTAATCAGTGCAACTGACACACTGTTTTCAGCAAACATACAGCACTTTGAGGAAGTGAAAGGACTTCAAAAGAAAAGAATCAGTTTAATGTTTTTTGGAAGTGGGGAATGCTAATTTAGAGCTACCTCTCACTAACAAGATGTAGCAAAGGATCAAAACCAGTGTTTTAGAAAGCCACATAATTAGGAAATCAAAAAGTTCACTGATGCCACTTAAAAAGGTTAACTGTTATCCACTGGTATCATTATATAGAATGATGAAGCAAGGAGGCTGCTTCAGTTAAGCTGGAGAGACCTAGATGAAACATTCACAACCTACAGAACAGAACCACCAGTATGATTTGGTGTAAGATCCTACAGCAGAGATGGAGGAGTAGTTGCAAAAGAGCATGCGTGGACTATAAGACTAAGGGAAGACTACAGAACACAGACATAAAATCTCTGCTTCTCACTCCCTGCTGTGTTGCTTACTATAAAATTTTGCTACAAGTTCCGAGACATGCCTTGGCACTAATTTCAAATAAAAATAAGGTTAAGACCAACACGCCCCCTCATTTCACTTCAAATACCGAACTTCATTCTCTTACTCACTGTTTGAGACAACAATGGGAACAAATAATCTTTACTTCCTTCTCTGCATCAATGACACTTCAACTTAGAACTTTGAATTTCAACACTGGCAAAATAAACCAGCCCTAATCACTATTTTGTACCCAAATAAGTGATCCTTACCAAGCAGAAGAAAAACAAATTGGCAATAGATTCAACTCCAATTAAAACAGCAAAAGTTCACTTTTTCCGGCCACTACATTTCTTCTAATTGAATTGTTAGACTTCTGTGATTTAGGAACTTTAGAGCAGCCCAAAGCTGAGAGAGGATACCAAGGGAAGAGCTTGACAATAGCTCCTTTTGATCATGTATGCATTGTCTAACAAAAAATGGATCACATGCCTAAAGCTTATTTGTCTTAACTGGTTCTAGCCAAGCAGCATTGTAAGCCACCTCACTTCGTATTCATGTGTTTTAAAGCCACAGATTTGTTAAACAAGCCTGGTACAGTTTTGAATTACATGAGCAACCTGCAGCTGAATAACAAATGGTAGAAATGTATAGATTACATTCTTCCTTCCTTGTGCAAATTAAAGTGGACAAAGCTTAGTGAGTAATTTGAAAATAACTTAGGGACTCTCCTAAGGCCTATTTTCAACTTGTCATCTCAAACAAGAACCTTCGTTAGAATTCTTTAATACTACTGAAATTGTAAGGCACTGTAACATTTACAGATCAGCCGAGGTTGTTATTTTGTTTGTAATCTTGCTAATGTTAAACATGAATAATAATGTTTATGCATGAGCCAATATCCAAAATGAACAGCAGAAACATAATGGTATTCTAGCTTTATGACTAGATTTTTTTAAAATTATTTAATTACCAAGACCCTAGGCTTCTACTCCTGCCTGACCTAGCTCTTATCACATGTTTTTTTCTATACAGTTTTTATTTCCCTTTTTTTTTTCCTGAAGCAGTAAATGCTCATCTCCTTCTGTGGAAGGTATACAATGATAGTAGTTTAAGATATATACCAAGTAGTAACTACCTTACAGAATACTTACACTGTATGTCCAACACATAAGGGTATCTTATCTCCTTTTCCAAAGCAGGGTGCCTCACAATACAAGTTATACGCCTTCCTCTTGCAAATCGTGTAGGGACAATCATATACTGACTTACAACTGTCACCGTTTCATTTGGAAACAAAGTAGAGCTGGATTCCATTTCACCAAGTCCTCCTTCCCACTCAATCTCTGCAGCAGGTTTCCCAGTGGCTGCTGTACAAGTGGCTGCTATTGTCCGATTGGCACCGTCTATTAGAGGGCTCGGTCCTTTTGTTAAGCTCACAACAGGTTCAACTAGGGAGGGAAAAAAAGCAAATTTAAAAAAGAAAGACACCACATCTTTGAAACTGGTGCTATGTAAAGAAGTCAGATTAGAACTAATCCATCTGCAAAATCCCACGCTAAACAGATGTCCTGGAAGTAAGATCACGTCATGTATCAAAGATGACAGCTCTACAAAGCTTCGGCCAGCTGATACTGTTCACCTTTGTCCACTCGTTAAAGTTTAATGTTGCTCATTCACTACGTTTAATGCATTGACAGGGAACTCCAACGTGGTTAGGTTCAAAATGCCAACTACAGTGCTCCAGTCACAGTGTCTAACAACAGTCAGTTTAAGAGATTAGGAAACTATACCGTTATTTTTCAAAAAGGTTTGGATTCTGCTGCACTTTCAAGTGTTGTACTTCAAGTCTTAATCTATACTGTCAGTTTTTAATTTTTATTATACAGACATATACATTATACATAAAATTTAGTATTTACTCAGATATACAAAATTATGTACCTGTTAATATAAAATTTGTGTATGTTTTTATATACAAATATCTTTTCTTATATATAAAAGTCTATGTGCATTCTTGTGAGTGAATCCTTATAGAGTAAAAAGTCTGAACTCAATATTATGCCCAAGACTCAAAAAATCCTCAAGTGGAAGGATCTGACCTCCTTGTAAACCCACTGCATTCCCACAATTTTAGAGGCTTAGAGATCACACTTCCTTCTAAAGAGAGGCTGAGTTACTGATGTACAAGTCTGCTATTGAGGGCCATAGACTGACAGGCTTTTAAAAAAATTTCCTTCTTAGTTGCAGCGTAAGTCAGCAACACCATCTGGTGCTTCAGATATACACCAAGTTTTTGCCTCCTAGGATGGCCCATTACTACTGTCAGCACTAGAAGATACGTATTTCCCAGTGGCATATCCACCTATTCCATAATCTTTCTTTCAATCTAGTAAGACTATCGGAGCCCTCTGAGCTGAAGTCATCACCACACACTATATGCCTCAATCCACCTCAGTGGACCCCCCTGCACTAACCACAAAGTAGATACAACTCTTGCAATTTCCATGTCTTTCAGTATCCCATAAGAAGTTCAGTGAATTTCTTTCCAAGTTGAAGCTGACCCACATATCTAGAAATTAAATAGAGCAGAGTTCACAATACCTGGCAAGACACTTCTCCAACTACCTATACCTTCAAGAGATAACTGGGTAACAAATGTTTGAGCTTGAGTGAGTTCAGTGCCAGAATCAACCTGGATTGTTTTCTGCTCAGTCTAACACTGCTCATGTCCCAAGAAGGTTGTTTATTGTTTGCTCAGTTACACTAAAAGGAAAGGCAACTACTAAATGAATAGCCTTATAAAAATGTGTTTTCTGTTCTATGCTTAGGAGTGCTTAAAGAATACACCTCATTACCAAATTGATGGCTGTTTATTTGTGTGGTTACTGAGAACACATTATTCTCTACTTTGTTTCTCTGAATGCCTACCCTCTGTGATTTGTTAGTGACCTTACTGTAAATAAGGCAACAGCAGGGTTTTTCTGCCAAGTCCTACATTCACTCTTCCAGATTTGAAGCATCTTTAATAGAGCCTCTTTCAAAATTTGATTTGCTGTTCTCCAACACTAGCAACAACTAAAGCTTTCTGCAATAAGCTTAGATATTTGAACTGATATACATATGTAGCATTCCATCTTCTGAAAAAAAGCCTTTAAAACCTAGTATGGGGAACTTGACATTATATAGCTTTGTTATTCGACCCACAATCTGGTTTTCCTGATTTAACCTGATTTAACATATTCCCCCCAAATCACTACTAGCAACCTTTTCAATGGCTTCTGTAGTATTACCAAAATGTGGAAGTAAACAGCCAAATTTAGTCTTGCAAGCACAGAGATACTAACTTGTTGTATCCCCTTCCCCAAGATCATTACAGCGAAACCATTTAACTTAGCAGCTATCATTAGGTTTTCATGTCAGAACTTAGACACCCAAATAATTTTAGCTGAAAATAAAGTTTCACATATTCTATTCCTTTGAATATTCCCTAAAAAAAAGTAAACAACTCCAGAATTGTTCCCCTACCCCTTTGTGAAGGGATACATAAGTCAACAAGAAGTTTTAACTAATGTAGCATAGTAGCTTAGATCTCCAGACCCAAAGCAGACTACTCAGTATGCTGCTACAGCTACTGTGCTTTTAGAAAAAAATGCCTTCAAGCACAAATACAGGCTGGGTGGAGAATGGGCTGAGAGCAGCCCTAAGAAGGACTTAGAGGTGCTGTTTGATGAGAAGCTCAACATGAGCTGGCAGTGTGCTTTTACAGCCCAGAAAGCGAACGGTATCCTGTGCTGCATCAAAAGAAGTGTGACCAGCAGGTAGAGGGAGGTGATTCTCCCCCTCTACTCCACCCTCATGAGACCCCACCTAGAGTACTGTCCAGTTCTGGAGTCCCCAACATAAGGACATGGAGCTGTCTGAGTGAGTCCAGAGCGGGGCCACAAAGATGATCAGAGAGCTGCAGCACCTCTCCTGTGAAGACAGGCTGAGAGAGTTGGGGTTGTTCAGCCTGGAGAAGAGAAAGCTCCAGGGAGACCTTAGAGCAGCCTTCCAGTACCTGAAGGGGCTACAGGAAAGCTGGAGAGGGACTTTTTACAAGGGCATGGAGTGATAGGATGAGGGGAAATGGGTTCAAACTGCAGGAGAGGAGATTTAGATTGGATATTAGGAAGAGATTCTTTCCTGTGAGGCTGGTGAGACACTGGCACAGGGTGCCCAGAGAAGCTGTGGCTGCCCCCTCCCTGGCAGTGTTCAAGGCCAGGTTGGATGGGGCTTGGAGCAACCTGGTCTGGTGGGAGGTGTCCCTGCTCATGGCAGGGCGGTTGGAACTGGGTGATCTTTAAGTCCCTTCCAACCCAAACCATTCTATAATTCTTTCATTCTATTAAGTGACAGTAGCCAGAGAACAGGATACAGCCTTATTTAAAAAGCCTAGTTTCTCCCAGGATTATCATTATTAGGGAAAAAGCGTACTTTGCTTTCTCCAGTGATATTTGAAATTTGTGAGATTGGCCAGTTCCAGTTCATGTCTTTCTCAGTTTTACATTTGTCAGAAAGACACAAAGCTGAACTACTCAAAACTACTCAACTTCATAAAATATACTTATTCCCAGTCCAATGTGTTTTGGTGCTTTAGGTTTTTTATACTTCAAAAGTGGTTACACTTCTACTGTCACATCTTCCCCTAAATCATGATTCTTGGATTACACACCAACTACAAGAAAATTAAATAAATAGCCACATACTAAAAAGTGGAAAGCAACTGCTGTTATGATACTTATTTCTACAGTCTCTCCTTCAGGATTACTTTGTTTCAATATCTTAAACAAAAATAGCAGAAACCCAGCTACTCATTCCACAGCCTTTCTAGTTGTTTCACTCATGGATTGAAGTAAGTATCTTGTGAATGAGTCCCTAACTACAAGGGGCCATTGGTATATCACTTCTCACACTGGGAAAAGTTTTACTGTCTTCAACTTGGAAAAAACACTACCCAGAGCATGGGGTTTGAAAGGGGTTTTGGTGCGTTTTAAGCTGGCTTTTTTTTTATTTTTAAGTGTAACTTCTATGTACATAGACTCTTGTAGAAGTTGTCTTTTGTTCCAGGACCATTCTGTGTGGCACAAGAATTGTACTGAAGTGTGTCCTACAGACTTTCATTGCTCACCGTGGTAAGAATGTGTACATCTCATCAACTAGCACTTTTCAAACACCATTATTTTATCAGAACTGTCTGAGAGGATCCATTTTCCATAATGACATGCATCTTAACTCCTTATTGTGAGAATTTCTACATTAGTGTGTCTGGGATCTACTAATGGTGAGGGACCTACATCTACCTTTGATATTCTCATCTGTGCAGCTCATTCTTCACGTGCAGCATTGCTAAGAGCTAGTCTGCAGAAGAACAAGATCTGTTTTATCAATATGCATGCTGAGAAATCTAGCCTAGCAAGACAGGAGGAGTGAAACCAAACCAAGTATTTACAAGTCATGTACAACGCTCAAGCTAGTAACCTAAAAAATCTGTTAGCTCTGAACACTACTCTGTCACATACCATCTCTTCTACCTTCAAATACCATTTTAGCCAGTTTAATCAGCATTTTGATAAAGAAACATCTTGACATACAACTCTTTGCAGTTTTTTGCCCTTGTTTAAAAAGGTTAAGTTTGAAGAAACAAAGTTTTAGACAAGATCAATACACCTGTTTGACCCAAAAATATTTTCGTGTTTTCACTGTCTTAACCTCTTCTTTCACAGCACGTTTCCTTAAGACAACATGAAGCACTATGTGAAGCAAACTGGGAGCAAGCAAATTCACCAAATGTGGTTAGGTCTGGTAAGCTGAAGCAGAGGAAGACGGAGGTTTTAAAAATGGTTTTAAGTGACAAGTGCACTGTGGTGAAGTACAGGACATTTTATCCTGTAGTTATTTTTTCTTCCATTTGTCTTCAGTGTCTCTGCCTTACAGTGTACAGCATCTACTACACAATTAAGTATGTCTACTACACACAAGAAGGAAACTATTTGTTAAACAGGAACAGACAGCGACTAGGAAACACAGACAATGATGCTTGGACTGGAACCAGTCTTAGCCCTAGGACATGAACTTCTCTCCTAACTTGAGTTTTTCAGAACAGTGGGAGAATGCAGTCATAATAAAGCTGATTTTAAGTTATATCAGGTTTTAAGTTTTGATTGGAGCTATTTCATGCCTTAAGACTCTTCTGAGCTTGGAATGTCAGCTCAGACAGTAAAGCTCAAAAGTTACTCAGTTACATGAATATTGTGAAAATGATTACTTCCTGGGTATTTTTACTGTTTAAATCTGGATGTCAGTGTAGTAAAAAGTTTTCAGGACAGAAAATGCTCTGGAGAGGTCACAGGACATAGCTAACTCCAACAGAGGGTTGGCTACCCAGCTGCACATGCAGGCCAAGCAGCTGCTAACTAGGATGGATCTTTGCAAGTAGTAGTTTGGTTTTGCAATTCAGAGATTCATACCAAGTCACAGAGAGGCTGACAACTATCAGCAACCATCTAAATCAGCAACTATGAAATAAGTATGATCAGGACCACTGTATGCCTGACATACTACTTTACCTACTCCAACTGCAATTTTTTATTTTATTTATATATACATGTTTGTGTGTGTGTGTCTTATCAAGCAAGCTGTGGTCCTTCTGCATTTTCAAATGTAGAATAATAAACACACAGGCCATAAATTTCCTCTCCAAGCTGCTCCTCCTGTTCTCCATAAACCTAAAATTTGAAGGGCAAAATGGACACAACTACTAGTGTGATATGAAAAAAAGAAAATAAATCTTAGAAATGGGGACTGACTAGAAGAGATGAGGGAAAGCAGTAAGAACCTCCCACTCTATGCTGATAAAGCACAATGAAAACTTAAGGCAAAAGGTTGCTACAACAGGCACAGACATAGCCACTTGTAGTACAGACAGAAGACAAGTGGAAAAGTGATACATAAGGCTATGTGCTATGTTTATGACATAGAACTTCTTTGGTCAAGTTACTTGTTTCAAATTGGATTAAGCCATTTTGATGCGTTTATTTTACCCCATCTTGTGGTGAAAACCGGTTTACACACTGCCATAGACATCTGTTTAATAGAATCATAGAATTTCATATTCTACTAGCGTGGAAAGCAGAGATCAAAGACTAAAATGATCCTAAAATGCACATGTATTTACAAAAACACAGTCACTGAGGACCACCTCAGCTGTAGAAAGTATCACTTGACTACTTGCAGGGGATACAGAAGTAACATACTCTACTGTAAGAAGGTATAATACTATAAGTGGAGGGCAAGGGTTTTCAAGTTTCAGGATGGGGTAATTGTTTTACCTCATACTGCACTACCACAGTCTACCTGTACTTCAGTACTAGTCCTTTATGACAGAAATACTGAACCCTCAACAAGACAGACAAAATTACTTTATGTGAAAAACTGAGCTTATATAAGCCTCACGTTATGACTATCCACAACCAGTCGAGTGCTTAAATTGCCTTTTTCTTCCTCCAGCTCCCAGTAGTAGTCATCTAGGCAGTTTTGATTTACATTTATACTGTGCAAAGAACAGTTTGCATCGTCAGTCCCAAGCAGCTACATTAACTTACCATGTTGGCAAGAAATTTGAGGGAATTTTGGTAAGGGTGGTAGCTAAAACTGCGTTTGGCAGCCCCTCAGCACACACACTAGCCCTAGTGCATTAGCATTGATAGGTCTAAATTCTAAAGCACCACCCAAATGTTTAGATTAGCACAATGCCTAGACAGGAACTGCTTGTTTGTTTTTAATATCTGGACAATCAAAGAGCAAGTTCTGAAGAAGCGAGATCCAAAAGAAGTCTCCTCAATGAAGTTAGTAAGAATACCAAGACACCTGTTATGAAAGACTGGCAAATACATTTTTTGTATTGCCATTTGGTTAAAAGATAAAATACAAGGTATTAATAAGTTTGTAGAATTTCACTAACAAGTTTGTGCTATTAATTTCACCTCCTTCCATAAAGAAGTTGACTTACCTAGTACTGTTACAGTTGTTGATGACACTGTATTTCCAAGTGGGAATGTAACTGCCTTGCAAACATATTCTCCTGCATCAGAAAAGCTTACATTTTTTAAGATGATTGTTGCATCAGTAAGTGAGTAGTTTTTGAATGACACTCTTCCTTGGTATTCTCCTTGAACAGATATTCCATATTCAGGATGATGGACAGCAATAGTCTGTGAACTTTTCCCATGTATCTTCTCCCAAGAAACTTGTGTTATTGTTTCATTTACATCAATTATGCATTTCAGTGCAACCTTCTTCCCCCAAACGGCTGTCACATGTGGATCAACAACTGGTTCAGCTAAGGCACCTAAAAACAAAGCAATTGTTAGTTGGTACATAAGGTTATGCCTCTAAGCCTTCACATTTAAGTCTTCTTCAGTAATCAGCTTGCTTTTTTCAAAGACAATTCCCACCTCCTTCTGAGTAACCATATTCTAGCTGATTCACAGCAGTATGGAAAGGTTACAAAAGCATGCATTAAGATGAAACATCAAAGCTAGGTATAGAGCAATTCTTCAGAGAATACTATCATTAGTATAGAACTTTCCAGAAAAAATTATTATCTGATAATTATCTAATTGGTGTATCAATCTTTTGGGAATTTAACTAGATATGAGCATTGCGTGTATTCACATCTACTCAAAAAAACCCCAGTAATGAGACGTGGCAATTTAGCAGCCCGATTACAGATCCAGAGCATCAGACAAAAATTTAAGTTAAATTACTGCACTTATCTCTACTTTCGAAAGATAAAGACTCCTAATGAAGATAATTTAAGGACAAATGCATAAGCAAAACTTCTACCACTTACCATACCAGTAAATACTTTAAAAGCAAAGCAACAAGAGGAAATAAAAACCCACACACACCCAAGCCTCACAAAATACTTCATCTTAACAGTGACAGTCAATCTAAGAATTCAATTTTGGCTTCGGTATTCTAGTTTCCAATAAACACATGCACCATCATATGCATGCAATCTTTCTGCTACAGTGTGCTGCAGCGTTTTCATGCTCAATCTTCCCTCGGTATTAACACAGTAAATATGCAAGAGCAGGTATAGTCAAGTGTTGGCTTAAAATTCAATGTATTTCTATTTAACACCTAGAATACTTCCCACAGTAGCGAGTGCATTCTGAGCACAGCATTTTACACCATCTCCTTTCAAGAAAGGAAATCCACCAGGACAAAGCAGTTCTTTAAACCTCAGGTTCTCAATTTTTTTTGCCGAACAGATGCTCCAGCACCTTCAGTCATTCACTCTCTTGAAGTAAAGTAACACAATGAAAAAGAAAGCCTTAATGCACACTGTATTTCTTTTTACTGTGCTTAAGTTTTAACAGTGCTATTTCAACTGATCCCATCTCTCCAGTTATCAAATCAGTACTCCAGGTGTTACTGAGAAAGTTCACTCATGGAACAAGATTCAAGCCTAAGTTTTAGTAGCCCCATTTTCAGAAGCACAACGAGGTCATTCAGCTCGAGACATTAACTGCCTTGTCAGTCAACAAGTTCCCACGAAAGAGAAACCATGTGTTCGGTAGTAGATTCTCTATATGCTTTTATGTATGGATCCATTGTTGAAAGCTTTCGATTTCCCATCAATTGATTTTTCAGTGTTCAAACCATAACTGAGTCAATGAAGTCAACTAAATGAGCGATTTAAAGATTCAGCTATGATTCATTCAGTATAAAACTACTGACTAATGCCAATAGTATGAAAACATTAAGTTGCACAAAAAGAAATCAAACTAAGTCAGAACTTCATACCAAGGTTGTTGATAATGCCAGACACTAAAAAGGGCTGGTGAGGGGAAAAAGATAGCCAGAAAACAAAAAACTGAGTGAGTGCAATACAGAGAACATCTAGCATGACTCATCCACCAGTAATGAAAGAACGTTTTGTCTAGTCTTTTTGTGCCTCTTGAACTACTAGGTACAGTTGAGACAGACATTGGAAAGAGGGCAACTACTTGAACACTGAAACACGCAGAATTCTGCCCAAACTTTGTCTCCACTTGCCACTGCTACATTTAACGTAGTGTTCCTTAAAAAAATATAATTATTGCTTTCTACCTTCTATTTAAATAAAGCTCACAAGCTACACTTGTGCAATGTATTTCAGAACATAAAGAGTATTCATGTTCTGTAATGTCATTTAAGTAAAACACACTTTTGTTCAAAATCAGCAATTTGCAATATTTAGATCTACTGAATCTTAGCCTGTACTGAACCTTAACATAATGATCAGCTGTATGTAACTCCCATGAGCTTAGTACAGAAAAGCCACACAAGAGGCAATGAGCAGGAACTGATGCACAGAAGTTCCACCTGCACGTGAGCAAGAACTTTACTGTGCCAGTTCCCACACACTGGAACCAGTTGCCCAGTATTTATAGTATTATAAGAACTATCACACAGCCAGGGAAACTTCATTTTTAGTGAATAAATATATATTCACTAAAAAATCCAGATACATCTTCAAATAAATTAATGAGGCTTAAACCAGACCATATTTATTGCTGGACTGACTGAAGCTTCAAAAGAAGGCAGGATTTTGTTACCTGTTTTGCCATTTTAATGTGTATTTTGGGCTGCCTTGTTGCACCAAGAATAATATTGAGAAGGTATTCTGAGAGAATACCTTCTTATGCCCAGAGAGGTTGTGGACTCTCTCTCACTGGAGATATTCAAGAACCATCTGGATGCAATCCTGTGCTATGTGCTCTAGGATGACCCTGCTTGGGCAGGGAGGTTGGACCAGGTGACCCCCTGTGGTCTCTTCCAACCTCACCCATTCTGTGATTCTGTAAACTTACACAAAAGCTACTTGGACTTCTGGAAAGGTAAACTGAATTGTAAAGTCATCCTAGTTAGTGGAACACTCAAGCTCTTTCCTTTTAGTTTCCTTTTACTTTTTTTTTTTGGTTTTGATTTTGGTTTTTTTTTGACAACTCTACTTACAACAGTCAGAGGCTTTAGCTACATAAAGATGACAAGAGTACATTTAAAAAAAAAACAAAAAAAATCAATACCCAACTAATAGTTATCCCTTTTTGAAGATGTGAAAAAATCATTTTTTCCACCAAGGAGTACTTCTAACAGCTTGTCTGTGCCATGAGAACATTGTGTTCTCTCATGAATTGCATGAATGTTTTCAGAAGTCAAATTTTATTGCTGCTACTTTCAATATTTACAGACTGAACTGAGCAGTCCTCATATTTATACACATACACACACTTGCAGCTATAGAACATTAATCAGTCACACCCTATTGTTCGTTCTACTTCTCCAATAAAGGAAGTAAAGCAAATAGACCGTTACACCAAATTTTACAGCTTTATCTCATCTTCTGATACACGTTCAGACTCCAAAGGGAAAAAAATTAAAATCAACCCATCTATGCTAATCATTTAATTTGAACTTACATATAGCTTATATAAGTGTGCGTATATATATATACACACACACTCCAAAATGTTTGAAGTTTTAAAAATAGTTTAAAGCTCAAGTGAGAACAACTACATCTTTAATTTGCAATAGCATCTCTCATTTTAATCTTCAGCCAGGTATGATTATTTAGCTAACTTCTTTCAGTTGTTGAGCAATCAGCTAACAGTTCAAACCAGTGAGTTAATTACCATGCTGATATGCAGGCCTCTCCAAGGCTCAGGACTAAGATAGGTATTTCCTTTGACATAGATACTTCCACTCAAGAGTGCTCAAAGATTGTACTTGAGTAATGAGTAACAGCTCCATGTCTACTCCAAAATAAAGCTTTTGAGGCTTACACTGCACAAGATTCTGAAGAACAAGGCACTACAAGGACACATTTGTCTCCACTGATCCAAGGTACTCATGCATAGGACAATTTACTGGTTTAATAAAGCCAGCTCTCCTCCTCTTGAAATCCAACACTGAAACGTGACCTTCTTTGCTTGCACTTTAGCAGTATTGAAGTCCTTATCATCATTCTCAACATCCCTCAAGGAAACAATTTGTATTCACTTACTAATCAAGATCTTTTGTAACTTCACAGCAAAACCAGCATCATTAAGTTTTCTTGCATCTTTCTTTAAATCTGACAGGTTTTGCGGATAATTTTTTCCCTTTTCTTTTGCTCACTTGGAAGACAGAAAAAATAACTTAAGTCTTACCTCTCATGTCCTCAATCACATGTGCTCTGGCAGATCATATGTTCCAGCATGTCTGAGACTTGGAACGGGGTTCTTATTAACTTGCCTAATTGAAGACACTTCAGATTACTTTTACTGGTGGGTTACAAGAATCACTCGAGTATAATACTGGGATATAGCACCCAATCCCAATCACTTCAAAGCTTTGTACTTAACTGTGTTGTTCAGCCTGTACAAGTATTTCAGAAGTCCGTGACTGTACCAGTCAGTCAGACTCCCCCCTTTAACAAAATAGTTCATATTAGTGTTCAGATTGCACAGGCAACAGACAGGGCATTTGCCTGGTTTCAATCAGCAAGAGATTGTCCAATACTGTTCCATATGCATCTCCAGAATCACAGAATCCTAGGGGTTGGAAGGGACCTCAAAAGATCATCTAGTCCAACCCCCCTGCCAGAGCCGGGTCACCTAGAGTCCATCACATGTGGCTCTGCGCTGGACTCTCTCAAGCAGTTTCCTGTCCTTCTTGAACTGTGGGGCCCAGAACTGGACACAATACTCCAGATGTGGCCTCACCAAGGCAGAATAGAGGGGGAGGAGAACCTCTCTCAACCTACTAACCACCCCCCTTCTAATGCACCCCAGGATGCCATTGGCCTTCTTGGCCACAAGGGCACATTGCCGGCTCATGGTCATCCTTCTGTCCACCAGGACCCCCAGGTCCCTTTCTCCTACACTGCTCTCCAGTACCTTCAGACGTTTCAATTTCAGCCAAGTCCCTACACACTAAATCATTTTTTGATCAGTGTTCCGATCTATGCTGGTAGACTTCATGTTCAAGTCCATCACAAAACTACCTTGTGTCTAAGGCTAACAGAAGTAGGTGGATACTCCTAGTTGATCTACTTGGCACATAATTTCCAGTCTATTTGCAAAGACACTAATAAGACTCTCATAGATAACAGCACCCAGAGCCCACAGGAAGAAGTTAAAAGGCCAGGTAATGCAACACTGGACAAAACACTGGCCTCATCCTAATACAAATTGGTCAAGATGACAAAGTATGCAAACTCTATGGTGCCACAACGAACACTTATTATCAGCAAGATTGACATTTTCATCACAGAAAGCAAGGCAAGAGATCAGAAAGAGATATTTTACTCCAGTGAAACACAAAGTCGAAGAAAAAAAAAATAGTTAAACCTCAGAGTTTAACATTAACATAACGAGCCAAACTAATACAGGCATGAGCTGGAGCTTCAGAAAGGCTTCCCATCTCTGCACTTGAATTCAAGCATGGCTGTGACCCACTATTCTTATTTCACAATGCCATTTTCTTCACATTCTAGTGCTTCTGTTCTAGTTCTACTACCTCCACCTAGGGTAGAGGCTGTGTCCCTGCATACTCTGCTTCCTACCATGCTGCACTGACCTTTAGTATCAAGCAGCAGGAAACTAAATACTAAGATACTAGAGAAAAGTTTAAAAAAGGTTAGGCTCATGATTCAAATTGAGTTGTGAAGGACACTCTTAGCCAGTTTTATAAGGTTAAAGCTGTAAATCTAGCTACTCAGCAAGAATGTTTACAAAGCCCCATGAATGCTAAAACTTAATCTGGAATTTCAACTTAGAACCAAATTAGCATCAGTGTCTGTTCTACACGCTCTTGCATTATAATCTTCTATGTATGCTAATACATAGCAAATTAAGACATTTGTGTTTACAAGACACGATGAACTAGTAAGTGAGGCAAGCTATGAGGCAGCTGGAAATTCTTCCAAAATGAACATTCCAACCTCTGTTTAACCAAACCTCCCAATCCCACCCCCCTTTAAAAGGAAACAAGCTAGACGAGGAGGTATTCTTTCCAACAAACAGATGAGTCTCAGAAGCAGGACTGGAGGGGAATATCTCATTCTTAGTCCCACCCCCTGAAAAAAAAAATAATCACAGTAAGAGTAAACAAGTACTTCAAAAGTTATCCATAGAAACACACACCACTTCCTCTTCCTAGACATCACAAAATGCTTCACATTCCCACTTCAATTTAATCCCCAAGGACCAGAGCAATAAGTACAAACAAACTAAAAGAAACGTGAAAGAGATTTAAAAAAGCAGTTATTCATGTAAGAGCAGTTCTGTATCTTGGTGGGGCTGTCAACTAGATGCACTAGACACAGAAAAACAAGTGAAGATCTACATAACAAATCTTTCCCAGTCAGCCTGAGAAAAGCTCCAAGCTCTAACGGGTCCATATTAGAATAGCAGTCAGCAGGAACAAGTATAAGTAACAGATACAGGATGTTAAGTAACTGGCTAGAGAGCAAAGACTGTCTGAAAGTTACAGCAAGTATACGGTGATTAGGATTCAAGAACTGAAAGTGCCAGTCTAGAATATGCTAATACAGAAGTAAACTCCCAGCACTAGCCAACATCAGCAAGGCTCCAAATGCAGTTGTTCAACTTGAACATCATATTTCAGATATCAGTCACCTAGAGAGTCTGAAAGCAAACAAAGCATGCTCAAAGGCCTAGAAAACACCTCCTACAAGGAGGGACTGGAAAAACTGATCACTGTTCTCAAAGGTGGCAACCTATTAAAGGTCCTGAAGCATTCACACTGCAAAAAGAGAATGCCTGCACTGCTGAGTATGCCTGTGAAGGTTAGGAAGGAGAGAAACTGAAGCAACAAAAAAAAGCCACCACAAAACCAAGCAACAACAAAACCCACTGAAATCAATAAAACCTTTGATGTTACAGAAAGTTAATTCCTTAAATGAACACCCTGGTCAAAATGTTAAACTTCCACAACCTTTAGAAAAGTTTGATATTTAGCTATAAAAAACCCAAACACTCAAACTAAGATTTAAGCTGATCCTGCACTGGGGTGAAAACATGATCTGTTTGCCAGCCTAATAACTTTAAGATTATTATTGACATTTTTAGCAAAGAAATAATCTGGTCCTCCTTCAAACTTCTGTTAGCTGGTATGACACACATACTGATGGACTCAATTACAAGCTCTCCTTTGGGGAGCTTACTTGCTACAGTCCATTCCACACACTCCCACCACTTGCTATATCATGACCATTTGGTTCACACAGACCTCACTACTCAGAGAACATTTCAGACTACACTGCTTTTAGAAGACCCAGTCCTCTTACTATGTTGATTCACATTTTTTCCACCTGTGTTTCAAGACTACCCTCATGTGCTTTGAAAATCAAGGAACTAACACCGTTACACATGAAGCAACTATCAAAACAGAAAGAAATTAACTCGGAAGACAACCAGGATGGCCAATTCAATGCATTTTTAATGCTCGGTTAGTAGCACTTAAAATTAATTAAAAATTAAAGTCCTATGTTCAAGAGCACCATTGCTTTTAGCTAGCATGTATTTACTTATTAAGACAGAGGACTTCCAGTTACTTTTTTCACCCTCAGGTATATTGTATTTGGGGGTATAACTTGGTTATATCACAAGGTTATATATCACACAGTTGTATTCAACCTGTTCAATTAGATAGCTGTTTTCTCACCATTCACTTCTATTTCTATCTTCCCAGTTACTCTTTTCAGTAACAATTTTCCTCTTCATCATTGGGACAGCCAGCTCACAACAGGTAAACAGTCTTCTTTTATCACCTACTTCTTGTATTCTGATCCACCTGTAGATATTCTGCTTTTGCCATGTATTTTTTAAAAGCTTTTAACTCTTCAAAGCTGTGTACATGAATCTACATAAAATCTCTATTAGTTTATCCTTAACTGAGTCACTGTGACATACTCAAATCACTCCTTAGGGATTAGTTTTCTCATTCTCAACCACAAATAAGACTGGAGAAATAAGACAGCCTTCAGCTTAACTCATTCAAGTATGTTCATTAATAAATTACGTTACAACCTGATGTTTAGACATAAGTTTACTGTTGCTTGCTTAAAATTTATTTTAAAAGCTCCACTTCCTCATTTATTTGGAGGGCTGTGAATTCGAGGTGATGACAGAAATTCCACTCAGAAGATAGAGAGTAATAACTAATCACTTAGTTTTAGTCAGCTAGTGCTTCAGCTTTTCTGCCTTCTATAAATCAAGTACACAACACTTAATTTGCCTTAAATTGCCTTTGTTCCATCACCTTCTTTGCTTGCAACTTGCCTCCTTTTAGCTTGATTTGATGAGTACCCACTTCTTGCACTGTAAGAGTTAATCTGTACACACATTGCTGACATCGCAGGAGACTTCACAGATCCCACCATATTCCTCCTTCTCTTCCCCTTCTCCCAAGAAATCATCTCTTTTCGCAACTGAAAGGTCTTAACTGATTTCACTTAGAAGCCCACTTTCATACCTTTGATCCTGCTGCCCTCCTCTGAACCTACTTCAACCCTAAGGTGTTTTTTAGGGCTTTTTTTGGTTTGCTTTTAAGTTCAAGGGATCGAAGCCGAACAGAGTATTTGAAGAACAGGCAACCAACCTGTTCACATGTGAGCACAGTATATTCTGTTTTATTCTCTTAATCCAACACTTGGATTTGCCCACCACATCCTTTTAATGTTAACTATGGCAGAAAATGAGTTCATGGAAGTGACCATTGCATGCCCAAGGCCTTGTTTCCAAGTATACAAATAGTCAGCTCAGAGGCAATAATATATATATATATATGTTTACTCCTCCTCTCCACAAAGACCACCTCATGGGTATCACTGAACATTTATCTACACATCAGCTTGTTTCACTATTCAATCACTCAGTTTCATGAGGTCCTCCGTAACACTAATTCATCTTTATTCCAAGCTGCTATCAGCAACAGGTAGTTATGTTTAATTAGGGCATCTCATGCTCCAGGAAATGCAATAGACAAGATTTTAATACCCTCCAGCACCACTTAGAACTATAGCTTCCACAATAAAAATTCTTTCCAGAAAAAGGTCCTAGCAAGACCACAGTGACTGCTATCTGAAGGTTTGGACAGATAAACACCCTCACCACTCTCCCTTTCATATTCCAAACCTTTGCAATCCTCATTCGGAAAAACAATTTAATACTATTTAATGCTATCACAACACCTGCCAGCATTTTTTTATTTTTTTTTTGAGTAAGAGGAAACTTGGAGGTGGGAGGTTGGGCACTAAATACCACGCAAGTCTGAAAAGTTACTGCCCATCACTCGTTTCATTTCAAAACCTGGGAGTTACCAGTGACATAGCAGCACAGCCTCTTCCCCCTAGCCACAACCTTGCAAAAATGTGGGTAGGCATTCCAAGAGACACACACCAAGTACAACAAACAACTTCCCTTCCAAGTTAGATGGTTGTTCTTTCAGCACTACCATATAATAAACTTGCCACTATATAGACTAACCAAAATACAATGCAACTGCATTCAGAATTCAAAAATGCAATTCAAAGTAATCCGTATGGGATTTGTGTCATTGCTGTTTGCTGTCTTTCATTATGAGGTAACAAGCCAGTATTGTGCTACACAGATACACACGCTGCACTACTGCAACTGCAGGGTGTATCTTGCTCACTCATGTCTATCCCAGAGTATAAGTTATTAGCAGCAAGACATTCTTCACTTAATCAATCGGACTTTATCTGTCAGACCCAGGCATTCAGAGCACTCGGGTCCCAGGAATCGCTATTTATCAGCAACATCTCAAAGAAAATTCATTCACAGAAAGCCTGCGATGTCTCCAAAGTGTTCAACAGGTCATCTCCAACACAGGTGTAAGCTATATTCATCATCCCCAACCAAGATACCTACCAACTACCACAAACACAAGTGAACTCCTAGGTATAGGTTTCTTCATAATGTATTTCTCATTGACAAACAAGCTCTGACACTGATTTAGAGAATAAGGATTTCATGTAAGAGACAAGGGACCTCTAGAGGCCACCTAGTCCTGCTCCGAGTAGGTCCAATTGTATCAGACTGCCTGGAGACTCATCCACTCAAGTTCTGAATATCGCCATAGGATGACATTGATTCCTAAACCACTTTGGGCGCCTGCTCCAGTGCCTGCTCTACCTCACAGAGAAGTATTTTTTCCTTACACTGGCCCTGAATTTCCCATACTCCAGCTTGTTCCTATTCCCTCTTGCGCTGTACCTCTGAAGAAAGCTTTGCTCCACCTTCTTGCCATGCTCCCATCAAGGAGCAATAAAGGCTTTTTGCCCCCAGCCTTTGCTTTTCCAGGCCAATCAAGCCCAGCTCTTGCAGTCTCTCCTCATACACCCTGTGCCCTAGCCCCCAGCCAACACAGTGGCCCACCACTGGGCTCCCTCCAATACCTCAGTGCCTCTCTGGTACTAGGGAGCCCCAAACTGGACATAGTGTTCCAGTGCCAAGCAGAGGTGAAGGATTCCTTCCCTCAACCTGCTGTCACGTTTAACACAGCTGAGGAAGGAGTCATCTTCCCTTGCTACAAGGGCAAGCTGCTCGATACATGCTCAATCTGTTGCTCACCAGAACCCCACATCTGTGCCTGACAAACTGCCTTCCAGCCCACTGGACCAAAGCCCAAGCTGTTGCATGGGGTTATTCCAGTCCAGATGTGGGACTTCACATTTGCCATTGCTGAGCTCCATGATGTTCCAGCCAGCCTGTTTCTCCAGCATGTTGAGGTCCCTCCCAGTAGCAGTCCTGCCTCCCAGTTTATCAACTGTATGCTTTTGGTACAATCCACAAACTTACGGAGTACTCTATACACTGCTTTCAAAGACACACAACTGTATTTGCTCCAGTATCAACTGGCAATTAGCCATCCGCTGGACTCTGTACAACTGAATTCTATTCTTCAAGCCATTCCCAACCACCTATTTTTGCCCTGGAGAAGGCATAGAGGAGGATTTGCTGTCACAACCTCTTTCAGCTGACATCTTTTTGAAAGACAGTCCAGGTGCCACTATGCTGATAGGGCTAGCAGGTACTTACTGCTGAATGCATGACTGATGGAACTAGCAAACCTAACGCATGTTCCTGCACGTTACCAAAAGCAACAGCAGACTGAGGCATCTTCATAAGCTAGTCTTTCTGCCATTAGTTCAGTTAGAACATTACACGAAGGTCTAGAAATGAACAAAACTTTTTCTTTCTCAGTTTCATTTCAAGCAGCAAACGTTTCAGTGTCCAGCAAAGTTATAACCCTACACTGCAACTACAGGAATCCTACAGCAGGTATCCTGAAACCAACAACATTGTGTTAAAGCAGTTGGGCTGAGCTGTTACTGCTGAAGTCTCAGTGATCATGAGTTAATATCTGATCCTTCAGGCATTTCCAGTACTTACACCAGCCAGCACAAGCAAGCTTCAATGGTCAGCCAGAATTTACTTACTAACCAACCGTAAGACCGCACAGTACACTTGTTGGAATGACAGTCAGCTTAGCTGCCTTTGAGAAGCAATAAAGCGTATTTCCATGCCTGTATTTATAGGTATGTGCATTACTACAGCAGTACTCAGTGATGATTTTATACAGTAACTTAATTTTCCACACCTTATGTACTTTGTTCTTCCCAAATTACACTTCCCCATACGTTATTAATAATAGCTTAAGTTTGCCTTAACCTATGGACTCTAAGAAACAATTACTCATGAATTTCTGGATTTCACAATTACTTTATGTTCAAACAGAAGGTCTAAGAAAAAGTGATCAATTTGAAGTTAAGTTTCCTAGAATTAAGCCATATTTTACCTATGCAAAAGCAGCGGTAGGAGGGAGAAGGATTCCTGAACTGTTCAGCCAATAATGGCCAATACAGTCAAGTGAAGAGTGTGCAAGCTGATCTCCTTTGTCTTAGGCAAGTAAGTTAATTCATTATGAACACAAGATAGCTTAACAAATCAACAAAAAAAATGCCAAACAGCTTCTCAGTGTGAGCCAGCATCTCTGGCAGTATCTGTTAAAAGTTGAACTGATGGCCATTTAAGGTGTGTCATATTCAAAAGCAGCGTCTATAAAATTCATATCAAACTTTACAAAGAATGAAGTTTTATGCACAAATACTATCTCCTGACTTCAGGTAACTTAAAAACTATATAGCAATTTCCAGCCATTTTAGAGGGAACAAGACTACTGGAAAAATACTGCTATATTAATATGGTTGATTGTCTTTAATAGGATATTACTTTTACATAGGAAGATTAAAGCCAAAATTTTAAGTCAAACAGAAATGGACATTGCTCCAACTTTAAATGGAGAAAGAAACACGGCACACTCAGAGACTGCCCGATCCATCTAGTGTGAGTGTACACAGTCCTTACAGAAAGCTCAAGGATAAGCTAGAAAAAAATTATGCACAAGTAATAATTCTGAATTTCTTAAAATAAGCACCCAGGTATCAGGACTTAGGGGTTTGGTTTTGGGGTTTTGCTTTTTGTGAAACTAATTTTAAAATTAGTTATTAGAAATTCTGCTCAACATACAGCAACAGTTGTGAACATTCAGCATTCCCTGCCCCCACAAGCAGACCTCCTACAATGAAATTAGAAAACCATTAAAAACTGGTCAGGAACACTTGCACGCGTTATGTCCTAGATGAAGGAACCAGGACTTCAATCCCTAGGAAAGCCCCTCTTCCCTTCAGGAAGCCACTCCCCCACTTTTTATGTGTCATTTCCCAGGTACCATCTACTTTAGGAAGAACTGCAGTCTGTGGGAGAAGGGAGGTTGTACTTTGCACTATACATAAAGTAGTGAAGTCTCCTAAGGTCAGGAACACAGCTTAAACATTAACTTCACATTTTCAATTACTTGCAAAGTTTGAATATTACCTGCCAACATTTAACAACTGCAGCCATATTATAAAATATAAAATGAGCATATTTTAACAGAATCAGCAAATCATAAACCACAATGCCTAAGCCTCAGCTGTCCGTGACAAGATCCGATGAGTTACCAGTTACACTACGGAGTAATGCGGATGCCTGCTGCCTCCCGCATTGCTGACACAGCTGGCTGCTTTTGGAGCTCTAAGGCCATTCCCCCCTGCAAGCTGGTCCAGCAAGTTAACCCTTTTTGCCCAGGAACTGCATCAGGACAGTAAACCTAGGTAACTGATAGCCAGGCATGTTAATGCTGTACAATAGCTGCTCTATTTACTGCTCAACTGTATTTTGATTACGCGCCGCACTGCGACTCAGCTCTGTGCTGCAAGGGACTGGTTTTACCAGCTACTTACTGAAGTAACGGAAGACACACAGAGACTCCTTGAGATTATCTACAAGTTATTACTTACATTAGCAATTAACAATGGGATCCAATTTTAAAGTCAACTTTTAGCGGTCAAAATTCCTTTATAGGAAAATCTTGATTCAGACTTTACTTGGGCATTTTAATCTTAATAGTATAAGACTTACAACCACTTTACTTTTCTTCAACTACAGTACAGCAGCTCCTGCCTACCCATGCACAAAATGAGGCTCATTTAGACTGAAAGGAACTTCTGGAGGTTATCCAATCCCATTCCCAGCTGAAAGCAGGGCCAACTTTGAAGTCAGATCAGGTTGCTCAGGGTCATACCATAGCGAGGTTCTTCGTATTTTCAAGGGCAGAGATTCCACAACCTGTTTCAGTGCTTCGTTCTCCATGTGGGAAAGCATATTGCTGACACATTAGTAGAATTTCTCTTGTAGTAGCTTGTGTCTGTTGCCTCTAATCCTCTCCCTGGGCATACCTAAGGAGAGCCTGTTTTCATTTTCTCTCTCACCTCCTATTAAACAGTCATAGCCAGCAACTAGGATCCTCCACTTTAGACTTTTCTTCTCTGATTGCTGAACAAACTCATTTCTCAGCTGCTCATCACACATCATGTGCTACTGACTCCCTATCTTAGTAGCCTTCCACAGACACCTCAGCATCTTCCTTGTACTTGGGAACACAAAACTGGGCACAAGGACTCCAGATGCATTCTCCAAAAGCAAGCTCCAAATAGCAGAGAGTAATTGCTTCCTTCAGCTGGCTGACCATGCTCAGTATGCTCTCCACCTTTTACACCACAAAAGCATACAGTGATGCACAAGGACCTCTGTTCTTTCCTGTAAAACTGCTTTTCACCAGTTAGCACCACATGCATGGGGTCATTCCGCCCCAGGAAGACTTGGAATTTGCTTGTGTTCAAATCATAAGGTTTTTGCCAGCTATTTTGCCCAGAAGTGCCACTCAATTAGCCCTAGTCTCCAGCATATCAATTGCCCCTCACAATCTGGTAGCATCCACAAACTTGCTGAAAGTGCATTACTGACCTGGAACAGGGGCGGAAATGCAGACAAACTGCCCTGCGCCGATCCCTTACAGACATGCCACCAGCAACAAGCCTCCAAGTGGACTTCGTACAGCTGATCAGAACCTTCCCATTCCAGTGGTACACAATTTTCCACTCATTTAATAATCCCCTTAACCACATCTCACCAATTTGCCTATAAGGACATTTTATGAAACCTTGTTAAAAAGCTTCTCAAGGTTAACAAGACCCACTGTTCTTCCCTTGTCCACAGTCTTGTCCTATGCACTTACAGATCAATTCAGGACCTCTTTTCAGAGCAGTCACAAATCGTGGAGACACCACAACTCATTTTCCTCACTTCATGTTATCTGCAGCCACATCAACTTATCACACCTAAGCCGTGCCTATTGAGTCTTGGAGAAAACAGATGTAGAGTAGATCTCAACATACATCATCAAGGGAACTTTCACTAACAGTCCCAGAGAGTCCCATAGTCCTCACCTCTTTCTGTGCTGAAGAACACTCCCAGCAGAATCTTTAAAAGATCTTACATGAAGCTTACACGAAAACTACCTCTTGACAACAGGTTACATTCTGATTTGTCAGAAGGTAACATAAGTTAGTAAATGTTAATGTGAAAACTGATGCATTAACTGCAATAATAATTATCTGGTTACAGTCAAAAGCCTTCCTATTTTACAGCCATTGAACTTCACAGTTGTCTTATAGAATCATAGAATAGTTTGGGTTGGAGGGGACCTTAAACATCGTCTAGTTCCAACCCCCTGCCATATAAGCTACATGCAAAGGCTTGAACTACCTCTGATATCACAAACTGTTGAAACACAGCTATGCAGAACTTGGCATAAAATAGGCTACCTTCAGTAACTAGCAAGTGCAATATACCCATTTATCTAGGTTATCCTGTATAGAAAGAAGTATACTATCTCAGCTACACACCAGAACTTTCAACAGGATGCATTTAAATCTCCTTAAGAAGGGGTTAATGGCATGGTCACAATTATCAAATTCTCATGGGTGATTTCTTTAGATCTATAATGCCTCTTTAGATGTTGAAGTACCTTAATGAAGTCATAACAACATTACTTCTGCTTCAAGAAGGTTTACTTTTTGAAGTCCAAAGTGCATCGAAGTGTTTAAAGCACAGAAGTAGCGTTACAGGTGAAGGGCCAAGCAGCAGGTTTTTCTAATGCAAATACTATCAATCTTTACAAATATTTTCAAAAACAGAATTGACAGCTCTTGATCTTTGCTTCTCCAATCTCTAATAATAATCTTTAGCAGAGTTGACCAAGTATATTTTTATTGTGGCAAGGGCCAATGGGTGATGTAGGAAGATTTAAAAAAGGAATTTTGAGGGAAAAAATCACCCCAAGTTAATACCAGTCAAAAGTTTTGCCCCCCTCAGTTACTCTGTTATTAAGACATTCCTTGCATTTGGTGTAATTCAACTCATGCTTGACTAATTGCTGTTCTAACAGATGATGTACACTAAAAAGGAATTAAGTAAAGCTATTTACCTAAACATAATCTCAACTTTTTACATTCTATCTCCAGCAGCCCTTGATCCAATAGGCTGTTCTTAAGTGTGCTTGTCCCAGCAATAATTAGTTTTCGGCTTACCCCTATGCAGCATGGGTGGTATTATAAGTAAAAAGAAGCAACAGAAGTGGGTAAAGAATACCCATGCAAAACAGCATTAAAGAAAAATTAAGTCAAACACCAATTTGTAATCTTCTAACTCAAGGGCTAGTAAAAATAGCAGATCCAAAAGTAACTAATAAATTCATCGAGCTAGCTCAGCGTGTCTGCTATTTGACTAGCCTTCACTCACCTTTCAGCAAGTACCTTTTTTTGGCAGGAGGTTGCCATTTTAATGACAACCTGATTCTACGTGCACCACTGCATCACAGTGATAGCACCAGCACCTTTTGAGTATTTAAGACAGCAGTCACTTAAGGGAAAACATTCAGTTGAGTTCAAACAAATCCCAGGAAGACACTAAGGACAGGTTTAAAAACTATCATGTTATACCAGCCTTGACTAATAGAAAAGGAGAAAACAATGATCCCCTGTAGACATACAAAGGTATCTTTAAACACCAGATAATGGAAATCTGATGGCGGGGGAGGGTGAGCAGTCAGCAAGAGCCATCTACTACTGCAGGTAATCCTAGTACACATCAGTCAACTCAATACAAGCTACACTCGGCTAGCCTTCGTGTTGAGAAGGTGAAAACATGCTATTTTAAGGTACTACAAAATTAAAATTGCTTTTACTTCTGTACACTATTTGAAAAAGAACTGAAAAGAAGCAAAAAAAATGAACAGAAGAATGCAGTGGTGATTAAAGAGGATAGTATGGAAGCTTGTTGGTTTTCACTAACTGAACTAATAGTGACCTTCTCGATAGCACACATGTTAAACTTTACCTGCTCAATTCCCCACACTTGGGAAGACACAGGGAAAAGGACCGGGGACAGGAGCTGATGTTTCAGGACTTTGGAAGTTTTTTATTCTTGCTGCCGATTTTATTCTACTGGTAACGCATGGACAGAAAGACCAGTTTCTGAGTTCACATTTGAAACAGTCCCAAGTCTGAAAGTTAATTAACTGCAAAGAATGTGAAGGAGAAAAATAACTCTTGAAGCATTCATCCACTGAATAATAAGAGAAAAAATGGGGTGTTTGTTTTTTGTTTTGGGTTGTTTTTTTTCCCCTCGGACTTGGCATTTACTGTGCTGTGCCTTGAAGTTCTTCACCATGAGCCTGTGTAACTTGTGCAGTAAGCAATCACTGGCCTAGCTTTTCCAGAACCAAAGTAAATATTGGCCATGAGCCCCCTCAAGAGTCTCTCTCACGTATACCTACACCTCATTTCAACCCATTATTTTACACTTTTACCATCTTTTCACATGCAGGGGAATAAGACAAGCTGTCACCTAACAACTTTTTCAACTCTCCTCACTTTATAGACCAAAATACAATAATTACTTTTCCTGGCATGATCTTTTACTGCATGTTTTTGTGTAATTGCCTCTCATCTATTTCCTTGCATGTTATCCATATTCAGCTATTCCATCTTTTCCTTCTTAGCTATCCTTGGAATTTCTTCCTATATTTACCTGATATTCTTTTCTAAATAATCCATCCGTTTTCTAACAGAAATAATATTCTAACAGGAATAGAGAATAGTGTTAATGACCCTTTTACCTCTAACAAGAAAGCTTGATCAAGTTATCTCATGTCTAATCCAATCATTCACCATCTTCATCCTCTCAGTAAAAATGCATTACTGCATTTCTAATATTTATGGTCTCTGAGGCACTGAAAGCCTTATTTGAAGACAGTTGCTTTCAAAAGTAAAGTACAGATCGTAGGTTGATCAGAAGTATGTGAAAGCTTTACTTACTTTGTTTCAAATAGGCTAACCCAAAAAACCACTAATGCAAATACCCACAAAGAATCATAAAATGATTTGGCTTGAAAGGTATCTTTAAAGAGCATATATACCTCCTCCATTTCAACCAACAACAAAAATGAAGAACACATGGCAGAACAAAATCATATTAATTCCATAATTGCACCTATAGCTATTCTTCACATAAATAAGAAAATCCAGCCATTCAGTTAGTACCCAATTATCAGGTCCCTCAGTTCCTCAGGGGAAGTTCTGCATTAGTGTCTACATACCAGCAGTGATCAGGACAAAAACCACGTTTAAATAATCATGAATCGATACAACATGTTTATTCAAAGTTGGAAACAAGAAGTCCAAGTACAAACACAAACAGTGCTAGAGCAAAGTAATCTGTCATCACACAGCTCATTTTTAAGAAGCAATGTACCAGGACTCCCCAGCAAGCAGGCAACACAAGCAATCTCAGCACTCTCACTTCTTTGCAGACTTATCTAACCAGTCTGTACTCACACATTCTGATAAGAACTGTTTGGACAAAGCTGCATTCAACCGCAGGACGGCGGCTCAAGCTACCTCCAGCAATCTGGTGTAACATGGGATGGAAAGCAATACTCTTCAAGTTTATTGCTCATCAACAAACAGATAACTGAATCAACGCTGAAAAAGGAAACATTTACTAACAGCACTGCAGGTAGCTGGCGCTTCACAAGATTACCTTCTACCAGCCTGTATACCAAGTTTTGTACTTCTACCACCCTACTTCCATTCACTACTGATTTTTTTTACTAAAAACTGAGATTTATACTTTCAATTCTAGAGCTTCTAATTCAGCTTTTCTTTGAGCTCCACAAATGCTACTCATCAGCCCCACACGCTGATTACCAAAGCAACACACCCATAATCTCTTCTCCATTTTCATAGCAGATGTGATGTTGCATACCTTACAAGCTCTACCACCAGCACCTGAAGGGTAATCAGCTGGTACAGATGCTCTGTAAAGGCAACATATTTTTGCTTCTCCTGCTACAGAACAGTCCTTTGATTCCCAATATCATCTGGGAGCAATACTACATTAAGGGGGTGGGAAACAACAACCTAGATTTGACCGCATTTCTAAACAGGATACTTGATTCTAATGTTACAACAAATGAATCCTGCTAGAGCCTTCTTTTGTTCAATATCAAACAATCTTCATATTCCTTGATATAAGATTAAGTTACTTAAAGGAGCAAGAGAAACACATTGTTTAAATCAAGAGACTGTTCAACCTTTATGTAGCACAAGTGGCTAAACAATCATCAAAATTCTTTTACAATACTCAAAGCACTCAGACCTTAACAACTCAAATAGCATTACAACTCACTTCCACATAGGAGAGTTCTTGCACAACAGAAGCCAAAGTGTTAGTTGGCATTCTCACTTCTCATTCATCCCAAAATTTATGATCACTGTAGCCTGCTTTCACCCTGTCCATGCAAGTTTTATGAACACTTCTTTCAGAGCAACTCCAACTTTTACTATTTCCAGGCAATGCTGCAGATAAATTGAAACTGTCTTGTCTAATATTTAAATAGCAGTCAAGAATCATAAGCCTATACAATACATTTTCCTAAAATGTTAGCACCTACATTTTGTTATTTTGTATGTTACACTAGCACCACAGTTTGTGAACACGACAGACCTACCACAATGAAACAGAGCTAAGAACTGTCCTGAAACAGCACAACGTGTGTTATATTGAGTTATCCTGCAGTATACGCTTGCCAAACTTCCAGCTCCATTTTTTTATTATTATAAAAAAACCTCCAGATTTAACTCTCCCTCTATTTGAAATCACTGTTATTTCTACCAGTGCAGTTGCTGTTTCTTCACACGGCAGTTTCATACGTTGTCCTGCCCTACTATTATAGTTCATCAACATTTCATTCTCTCCAACTACTCAAATACCATCTACAGTATTCCTACTCCTTCTCTGCCTATTGTCTTATTGGCTCACCTGATGCCTTTTAAAAAGTGCATTTCTCTCCATGCCATTTTCCAAAAATAAATGCAGATTCAGACAGGAATTTCTAAACTATCATCATTGCTTTTTAGATACAACGAAGAAAAAAACCAAAACAACAAACACTGTTGTCTTTTCGAACACCCTACCACACTTCCCCATTTCCAAGGCAGTAATGTGGTTTGCTTGACCTCATATTTCTGCCATGACTTAACCTGAAAGTCAAAAAAAATACCTAGTCAAAGATACTGTTCTGGTCAATAGTTGGGAATTTCCTTTTTTTAAAATTTGCAACTCCACTTCTGTGTATGGTACACTGTATACTTGTATTTATCCACATTTTTATAATCCAGCCCTTCCAGCTCCTCTACAGTCTGGAGTTCTATATTCCAGGATGCTTTAAGAAAAAAAAAAAATCAGTGGGAATTTAAAAACATATGCCCCACAAACACTTTGTTTCTAGCCTTACCGAGAAGCTTAACGTAATCAACATTTCAAATTGAAAAAAAAATTTACTCAATGAAGTCCCTGAAAAATGCATCTTGTACATTTTTCCTTTCTATTCACCTCACTTCACAATATTGCTTAGTTTTTAATCCATGCTTGCATTTCAAAAAAACTTATCACTGTGTGCAAGCTAGTGAGGCACCAAAATTACAAGGAATTCACTACTTAGTAGCACACAGGTCCTCATCCAGCAAACCTGAAAGATATATGCCACAATACATACCAAGTTATTTTATAGGTTAAAGGTTCTGATGATGTTTCTTATGGATGCCATGCACCTGCCATAGTTCAAAGGTACACCAAATTTGATCATACAAGTTCAATGCATACTTCATTGCATGACACACTGTTTGACTGAGAAGTGGAAGAATTACTTGGACATGTAACCTGAACCCGACAGTCTTACTTTCATAAAAACAGCAGTATTTATCAAAGCATGTTTATTATCAGATTTATTTTTATTCACAAATCCAAAAGTTGCTGTTATGTCGGATCCCACACACATTTCCTCACTTTCCTTCCCCTTCATTTTTTTGGGTGTTGGGGGGTGTTATAGATCAAATAAATCATCATTTCTAGCTGTCAGTCAAAATGATTGCATAAAATCTATTTTGTCCTAAAGTTTTTCTACTAGCATTTTTTTTGTGGTGCCATTTTCAGCTCTTCCTTTTGATAACATTATCAGAATTGACAGACCAGTAGGAAGAACAGTGACTAAAAGTAGTCAGCAGTTTTGGGTTCTGTCAACATCTAATCATGCTCAGAATGTATTTACAAGCACTCTTAAAACTACAATCATTGCATTACTTTCCTTCACCATCACCTGTAACAGATGCAGAGATAAAGAAAACAATTGTGGGAAATTTCAGGGGCAAAAAAGTAATCTTAAGGCTAAGATATTGAAGAAAAATCATCTTCCCTGCTTCTTACTTCACAGCCCAAAAGTCACTAGTAGTTTAAGTTTCTCCACCTATCCATAGATTACACTTCAAAACTTTGTGCTTGAAAAAGAACACAATTTCAACCCAACATTCTCACTTTTGGCGGATGCTCTGAAGCATTATCAGTCAAGTTCACAAACTCCAAAAGGAGTCCAGGAAGACTGACATCTGAATTACACTAACGAAGCCTAAAATAGGAAGCCACCACATGACACGGCACACAGATGCTCTTAATTTACTATTGTCTTCACATTTATGTGCAAAAATAGCTCAGCAAGGTTATGCCTGGTCTTCAACTTCACCGCAAAAGAGCAGAAATCACCCTGAACAAAGGGAAGGGAAAAAACTGCTAGTGCTAAAAGTTCGCCAGCTCTATGAAAACTAAGCCTTGAAGCCTTAAGGTTTTGAAATGTGGCACCTTCTCAACAAACGACAAAGCCAAATACTGTCTAATAAGCATTTATTATTAACTAAGAGGTCCAAAGTTTCATGAGTGGGAAATGCAACTGTTGAATGTTTTAAAAAGTGTTAAAGACCTGTTTTTCTTCTTTAAAAAACATCCAGCCAAGTAGCTCTAGCAAACATACAAGGCAGCAATAGATCTTGCCTCACTTATTCCAACAGCAACCGAGTTTAGTAGATGATGAGCTGTTAAAAATACAAACCATCAATTTAGAGTGTTAATCCTGTAGCCGGGACACACACTATCCAACACAGAAAGATTCCTGTGTAAGCAACTCAACTTTTTGCTCACTTCTCTAACACAGAGTTAATCTTCTCCAGGGAAGCATCCCGGTAATCTCTGGCTAAGGAGACACCTGGTCCCGCAAGAACTCTTCTGCTGTGACAACTAATGCAGTTTTTATTCAGCTTGACTAAGACCAAATCTGTCCTCTTCACAAAATTTATGTGAGCACATTAGCTCTCAGTAAATTGAAACAGTAGCAGGTTCACCAGCAGAACAAGGGATGAGGTGAACTGCTCTTCCTCCTCTGAAATAAACTCTATGTACACAAAGATCCACCTTCTGCCTTTATTTACAGACAGAACAGACACAATTTAACAGGATTCCCTTTCAGCAAATGCATGTGTTCGAGCCTAAATTAGTAATAATTAACCTTTTCTGAAAGCTACATCGTTGCCAGAGGGGGGAGACTATTCCATGCAGGAGCACAATCTCGCAGCAGCAGCAGTGCCTCAGTTCCCTCCCTGGAAAAGCCTTCTCAGACACGACACAACCGCTCCGTGGTGGCAGCCTCGCAAGTTCCTCGGTATTTTTATCCCACAGACCTCCAGAGACCACCACCTCCCCTAACTCCTTCCTCCTGCAGGAGAGGGGAAGGACACGGTGTGCCCTAGAATAAAACATCCCTGCCAGCTCCTCAGCGGGGACACGGCGGCAGGACGATGGGTTTCCATGTGCCCCAGGCCGCTTTCTCCCTCATTTTGCTGCTGTAAAAGCCACCCCGAGAGAATAAACCGGTGATCACCGTAACCCCCCCTGCTCGGGGTCCGCTCCCGACCGCTGCGCCGCTCGCTCGCTGCGCACCGGACCCAGCACCCGGGGAGGGTGGCGATGGGTACCGGTACCGTCCCGAGCCCGAGGTCCGAACTCGGGAGCCTGCAGCATCCAGCACCG
>VZRW01004536.1:13325-107407 GCA_013398125.1 Aegotheles bennettii | reverse complement strand
GGGGAGCCGGGACGGGCCGTTCCCTCCCTCCCTCCCGCGCGGGGCTGCGGAGCCGTCGGGCCCCGGTTTCCCCACGAGCGAACTTCGCTGCCGTTGCCGACCCCTGGCGAGGCGCCCCGGGGCGGGAGGAGGCACCGGCTCCGCGCACCCCCCGCTCTCCGTGTCGGCGCCTCGGCTGCCCCGGGCAGCACCGAGCAAGGCGCGGACCCCGTCCAGAGGTGGCTGTGTCCCAGGGGCCAGCTGGGAGCAGAGCGTGCCCTGCGCTGAGAGCCCGAGGGGCACCGGTCACGGCCCCGTGCAGCCCTCGCAGGGGGACCCGGGGGCAGCGGGAGGGGTTCCCTCACCCAGCGCCGGCACCAACGCAGCGCTGCTGGGGGTAAGGGTGGCACTGCCGGCGGCAGAGCCGCTCCCGGCGAGCAGCGGTGTCCCCGGCACGGGCAGGGACCGGTGCTGTAGCGGGGTGGCGGGACACGGTGGCCACGCTCACGGTGAGGAGGGGATTCGTGCCTTTGCCCAGGGATCCAGGAGACCCGCTAAGGGCTGTCTCGGAATTGGAGCAGGCTGTAACCAGGTCACAAAATTAAAAGGTGGCTTTTCTAGGAAACACAGTCTCTTGGCTGCAGCTCGGCACTGATCTGAACGCGGTGGGCACAGTGTCGATGGATGTATCCCCAAAGCAAAGCACAGAAGCTTGCAAGAATTGGGTTGAGAGTCTTGCTGCTTTACAATCTAGGTGTGCTTCCCCATCTCAGATGCACTATCCGTGCAAAACTTGAAGGAAAACAACTGAGCAGCTGTATATACCATACCTGCTGCTGGGACATCTGGTGGGAGCTGGTTCCATATGAGCCCCCCATTTTCCACCATACAGGGTAATATTTGATGGTTTCCCTCGATGGTGGGCAGGAACAGCAGTTTCTCTCCAAGCTACGCATGGCTAAGTTTATCAGATGCTCACAATGGTATGTTCATCCAGAGTCCAGCTACACTGAATGTTTGCCAATTAACTGGCCTCATTAATTTGTAACTGTGAAACAAAACAGAATTCAGGCGAAGAGGCAAACTGCTAGCTGGGATGGAAGTTCAACATTCATCAACATTTTGCTATGCAAACCAGCATAACTGAGAGGACTCTCAAAGTTTTGTGAGATCAATGTAATTCCATCAATCTGATCCTTAGCTGGTCCAAGACTGTTCTCATGCCAGTTTGCTCTGGGATTGGGACTCAGGGTTGCTCACGTGGTACGCAGGATCTCGTCCGAAAGTGCACAAACAGATTGGTACCACAGTTTGTTTAAAGGGAATGAGGTTTTCCACACTCTGCCTTCTGAAGCCTGGTTCTTCACTCTGCTGTTAGATTCTGTCATTTTGATTCCGTGGAAACCAATATGTTCCACCATAAACCTGGATAAATATAACGCTGAATTAATCATCGGAGCCCAATTTTTATTTATGCTAAGAGCCTTTTTACACAGGAAAATTGATAAGCATAATTGTAGCAGAATAATTTATACTGGTACGGCATTGCTGATGTAACATTCCAGGTAGATGTTTTAATTGGGTGTAATTATTCCATTTCCCTGTGTAGATGAATGCTATATAGATAAATCCCTTTTTATAGTTAACAGTCGAAGCAAATTACATCTCATAATTACATTTACACCAAGTTTAAGGCACTCTTAGGGTGGGTAGGAAATATAATGAGGCCATAGTGTAATTGAGAGTGCAACCCTTAAAATCCTGTTTGTGACAACTATAACCAAATTGTCATCTGCTATAATATTTTCCTTTCTTCTCATTCCAAAATAACAAAAGGCATTAAGTCTGTTTAAAATAAATTGTTTTGAAGATGTAGCACCAAAATATGTACATGGATTCATGCAGGCTAAGGAAGCAGATCATTTTTAAACAGAACTGTGCCCAGTCTGTAAGTAACATCTTTCAGTGCCAGATTCAGCACTGTTGTAATCAGGCATCCTGGGGACTTTGTGATACAAAAGGAAATTTGACTTCATGATATCAAGGCTAAATTTGGCTCCCCAATGCTGGGAACACTCCTGAAGGCATGATGCTCCAAACAATTAATCTTGCATAATATTGAATAAATGTGTATAGGACACACTGGCTCAGTTCTTGTAAATGCGTTGTTACTGGCATGTTTTTTTCCATAAAAAGATGGTTTTCCACAGTTGGCAGCAGTCCTGCTCAAAAGCATCTTTGAGCTGTAGATTGTATTTTATTTCCAGTCCATATTTCCCTCTCTTTCTGGCCATTGTCCACCCACCTGCCCTTCCCCCCACCCGAAAAAAAAAGGCCCTTACTCTTAATTTAGACCAAGATGTTTGGCAAGCATTTACTTCTCCATTCTTAACCCTTTTGGTCATTTGAAAACAAAGTCCTGAAGCAGTGTGAAATTAACTTATATGCATAACATTTGAAGTGACGGCACAAATTCCCACTGGAATGAGGGGCTATTCACTGCAGTGGGAATGGGCAAATAGATTTGGGGCAGAACAATGTGCTTTTCTGTAAACTCTCGCTTCCATTCGAATGGACGGGACGGGGCCTCCCTGGCGACACTTGCACACCACCACCCGTTATGACCCTTTAAACTAAAACCACACCAAACCAACCCCAAACAAAACCTGCATTTTTTTCCCACACGCTTTCGGATGGGTAAGTTATTTAGCCTGTTATTACACAGAGCTTCTGTGATTTGCTAACGGGTGGTTGTGTTTCTGCATCGTTCCTCCAGCCGAAGTCAGAGTAGTTGTGTCTCTGGGTGTGCCTCAGAAAACTGCAGCCAGGGTTACTCTTTTCTGTGCTGTAGGGAGAAAAGTGCCTGTCCGATTCCTTGTCTAGAAAGCCATGGAAAAGCACCTCTGTGGACTGTGCAGCAGGCACGATTGACGGCGGTTCCAGCAAGACCAAAGAACGTGGGGTGCATATTTATGTGTGTGCATCTGCTGACCCATCAGTGGACTTGGTGCTCTGATCATGCTTGGACATGTTTGGGAAAGGCTCAGACATCACCCCACAATGCACAAAGTTTGGCTTATCACTGGTAAATTATGTTATTAATAGTGTTGGATACGATTAGGAATTTTTGGGAGAAGGTTGCTCTATAACCATGAAAGTTATTAAGAAATTATTAAGATTAAGAATATATTGTAAAATTGGATTATTCTCATGTTTCTCAACTCTTTGCATACAGTATAATGCAGAATGGTCTGGGTTGTCATCTCATGGAAAAATCTGTCATAATATTTTGAATTAAATTGTAAGCAAGCTTAGTGAAGAATAACATACATACAGTCGCATGGTATGTGATATTTTAAAAATCAATTTACCCAGTACTTCTCTTATTAAAGACAACATACTTAAATCTTGTTTCAGTCGAAGACTATCCCTTTAAGGAGGAATCTGAGTGACTGACTCCCTCTTCATGCAAAGTACAATTAGAAAACTGGTTCTCTTGGACAGAGTGGCCCTGCTCTCACACATTTGTGCAAGAACTTACTACTTGTCTCAGAAAAGCTCATGCTTTTTTCACAAAGAGTAATGCTGTTACTGACAATCATCACCCTCCAACATTATGTTTCATAGCCATGATCAGGAGCATGTATCATCCAGTCCACAGTGCAGCAGAGATTCCCGTTGTCTCAGCCAAGAGGTTTAAGACTCCCAGCCCACTGAGTAAATTCCTCATGTGTTTCTGACAGGCAAAAATAATAGGTGAGGTTTCCAGTTAGGTCTCTTGGTTTGCCACATACCTCATTGAGAAAGAGGACAGAAAACTTAAGGACTCCTCTTGGAAGAATATTTTCAAGACAATGCTTCCTCTGTTTTCTTTCATCTCTGCTTCCCTTTACTGTAGTCTCTTGCTGTCTCTGTATGCCCATTTTCTTGCCTTTCTCTCTTCCTCTTTAACTATTTATGTATACTTATATTGAATTATGATATTTTCTGTTAATAAATACAAAACACCCTGTATTCGTATGTGTCTGTATGGACAAATGCACAGTTAGCTGGTTTTGTTATAAAGCTGCCATCCTTCTTTCTAGGCACAAGCATTAATTGCTTAAGATGAGCAGAAAGAGAGCACAGGAAGGCAAGAGAGAGACAAGTGAGGGGAATGGATGGAGAAGACAGGAAAAAGAATGAGAGAGCGAGGGCTGTTACTGTGACTTTTCAGAAGCAGGAGTGTAGTGGTACAGTTACAAAGACAGGAAGAAACCCGAAGGACCCTACCCTGATCTGCAGCTGGGGAATAGCTGGTGTAGCAGAGAGGAGATGCAAAATCTTGCTTTTTGTGTCACTCCCCCTGGGCTGCTCCCTAGCCAAAACGACTAGCCAGAAGCTGAAGCTGTTGCCAGTTTGCTTGGGTGCCAACTGGACATCCCTATACTGCAGTCCTGCTTTCCTGCTCTCGGCAGTGGTCTCTCCAGTGGCCAAAAAGCTGTCCTCAGGCACACCCCCACAGTCTGACTGATTTCTCTGCACAAGAGAGAGCCTCTGACCTGTGACTTCATCCATCCCCTGCCTGGTGTAGTGGTGGAGGAGGGATAATTACCCAAGATAGTGCTGCATCAGGTCTGTAAGAGGATTCTTGCCGTCCTGGTAGGTGTTTCTCCTATGACTAAAGAAAACCAAAATAAATCTAGTTTTCTATAGGCTCAAAAAGAAGATGACTTCTGGAAAAAAAAAATATATCCCAATGACGTCACCATTTTATAGTGCATACCAACATTTCACCAGGGTGTTTTCATTGTCCCGATTCACCGACGTGATCCCAGCCCCAGCAGGAGGTTAGTTCTTGATTCAAGAAAAAGGGAATTTTAACATTCATCTTAACGGGAACCTTTACTCATTTTTAGTATCAGCACTGCTATACCAGCTCCACTTAATTATGGGAGAAGAAGTAGGTTTAGAATTCCCTGGAGGAACTCGATGTTTTTTGTTCTCAGACTTACTCTCTTCATCTTCGTAACTACTTCTCCTGTAGTCTTTTCATTTTCCTTGAGAGTGCTTATTCTTGTCCTTAGAAATGAGCACATCTCGGTGAGATTGTAACTACTATAAATGGTGTAGTCTTATTACTTTGCTTCTCTTCTTTTCCACTGTCTTTTCCTTTGTGGGTTGATTGTTAAATGCAGCAGGTTTTCCACAGTATGATGAAGTACGTGGACCCAAAGGTTGTGCCTGCTGGTGTCCTATGGATACAGATTGGGTATGTAATGTATGAAAGACACATCAAGGTAATGTCACAAGGTAATTGCAGTAACTTGCTGTATTCCTGCTGCTTACATCCATGCTTTGTAAGCAGCAAAACACTTCTGTAAATTAATAAAAAACAGCGTAAGATTGAAACAGGCTCTGGTTCACTAAGAATGAGTCACCTTATTATACCTGTAGGTTTCTGCTATATGAAGCCTGTGTACGTTGCCATTTCTATTACTTTTTTAATATCTATAAAAATTAGTGTCAGCCTGAAGCCGAATGAAGATTTCAGTCTCTGCATGATCTTTGAGCGCATTTTAAGTCACTTACAGATCAAGTCTTTTAAAACTTTGAGTGGCAAAGAGGAACGCATATTAATTTCAGACAGCTATTTTTACACTTCTACATGTATAATTGAATTCAGAATTTGCCCTTCTACTTTCAAACTGAAGAGAGTAGCCCAGAATGCACCTGCACGCTTTTGATGCTTTGAAAAAACAAATTGTAAACTTGAAGGAACATTATTAAACTTTAAAGACAAATCTCTGTGTACAAAGAGTGCTTTATTTCCATACAGCCTTTAAACAGATGCTGTTAGAAGGTTACAGAAAATCTCTAAAGCTCTGTTTTCACCTGAGCATTCATTGGTTTGCACCAAGGTGTGTCTATGTGAAGAGAAGTACACTGGTGCACATGGAAAGTGTTACTGAGGTTGAAGTCTTCAGCTACATAAATACCTTGCGCTACTTCAACTATTCTCATATGTAAGGGGAAGCTACATTTATAGATAAATGAATACCCTTATTCCTGTAAGGAAAAAGAGCACCTTTATTGATCATAACCACACCTAATGGTTAAAAACTGTTATATAACAAGGAAAAAAATCTGTGGAGATTAAGGCCTCATGAATAATGGACTTTTTTCCTTTGGTCATAAAAGGTCATTCCCCAAAATATGGAGGAAATATAATTTCAGTTGTGCCAGAAACAATATTGCTCAGTTTCTTGGCTTTTATAAACACTTCTGACCCCTTCAATTAGGTCAGTTTCTAAACGATTTTTTTTTTAAAAAAAACATAATTTAAATGTGAAGTATCGATATTTCCTTTTGGAAATATTTAGTTTCATTGTTTCAGTCCTCCAGAGTGAGACATTCTGCCATTTGCTGGAAACTGTCTCAAATTCACAAATGTTTTCAGATTCTGCAAAAATGAGGTTTGGCGTAATATTATTTTTGTTCTGGTGGGGGAGGGGAGGGAAAAGGAGGGAGGGAGGGAGCAAGGGTAGAGCCACACCTTATTTAAGAGTTCACAAGGTCTGAGAATTTTTTCCCTTAATTTATAGTAATCCACTTAGAAAGGATTAAGTAATCCAAAACAGGACATCCTGCAACAGAAATACAAAAGTCTTCTTTTCAGCTTGCATGAAATAAATCAATTTAAAGGAATATTTTACGTGAGGTGTACAGCACCTGACGTTCTTCTAATGTCATCCTTTAGCAGACAAACAATCAAGGAGGAATACAGGCTTAACTGGTAAGACACACACGTGTAACTTTAAGTATGAGAAGAATCCAATTAGAAGAAAGAAAACTTGCTCTGAATGCATGGACATATAAATACCTTGAGAAACAAGGGCTGTAAAACGTATTTCTCCTGCTCACAAACTCACACCTGGTAATCCCTTGTAAAATTAGTTGCATCCTCAATACTATCCTTCGACAGCAAGTTCCAAGGCCTAATTATATATTTAGTTGTCTATTTTTTGTCAGCTCATTTGCATCCAAGTACATTCAACAGCATGTCATCTGGAATCAATTCTTCAACAGTGATTTTATTATAGTTTCTATGTAATGTTACTTTGGTATATTCACCCTGCTCCCACCCCTGAGCATATGGTGTCTCTTTTTTTAATACATCTGAATTAAAGTACCAGCATTAAATATGAATCTCTTGGCTTTTGACAGTTGCCAGTCCTAAAGTTGTTTGCAAATGTTTTTTGATATCAATTTCACTTCTGTACCACAAGTGCTTTGTTAACATCTGCCCTGCAGCAGATGATCATTTTTATTTGCTGATTTATTCATGTATGTGTATTTTGGTATGAAAACGTAGTCGTAACTCTTGGGCTTTAATCTGTGGAAGGAATAGGGCAGAATGAAACACAGTCGGTCACGCTTTGCTCTGGGAAGGAACAACGCCATTATTTCTTTGTTTTCCGCGGTAATCCTCAGTATAATAGGTAGAATGGCATAAATAAATTGAGGTCTTTGTTGCAATTCTCCGTCCCCCAGCCGAAGGGCCATGCTTTCTCTCACGTACGTCATCTAGCAAATGTTGTTTAAGGATCTTTTTGCACCAGCTGCTATCTCGTTTCACTTTTTGCTTCAGCTAAGCTCTCTAAACAATTTGATGAGCATGAAGAATGATGCCAACCTGACAAATCCTGTTTTTCGGATTTTTCTCCCAGAGTTACCCAGTCATAAAGCACCACGACAGTGGCTATATTAACTTTTGGGGCAGTGAGAGCTGTCAGCCCCATTATCTCGTGGTTCTGCAGGTCTAGAAGCAAGTTTGTGGAACTGCGTGATTTTTCTGTTGGTATCTTCGTTTGTTACCTGTTTACAGTCATATGAACACAAAACTTTGTTAACATTTACAATTGGGTTGTGTAAATGACTTCAGGTGGTTCAGGAAAGGCAGCATCCAGTCCATGAGGTGTATTTTCAGAGAAGACTCTATGTTGCCTCTATAGACTTCTGCCATTAGCCTTGAATGGGCTGGTTATTTAACTTAATTGTTTCCGAGTGAAATGGCCTTTATCAGTTATGTTATTCCTCTGCTTGCAATCAATTGAATGAAACTCATAATTAGTAAAATGGGAAATACAGAGAAGTGACAGTTAGTCCTGATCATCCTTAACTCCTGCCACCACAAGTTTGACTCTTTTGAGTATTTCAGGAACTGGTGTTTTTCCATGAGCTGAATAACAGTGCGGTGCTATAGAAACATTTTACTAGCACAGGGTTTAAATAAACTGCATAAATAGTTGTGGTTATATGAGTAGCACAGTGATTCTAGCAGATCTTGTTTGGGACAGGAGATGTTCAAGAATAAATGCCAACATAAAAATTAGCTCCCAAAACCATGCAGAATTTCTGTGGCAAAGCAAGCACAATTTCAGCGGGACAGAAAATACTCACACTTACATATCACAAAGTGTGTAACCAATTGTAACTAAATTTTTGGTTTGAGACTGATCTAAAATAGTCCAAACCCTGACAGCCATTTTTAGCTGCATCATTTGTTGGTTGTATTACTTTGGTTTCTCCTGAGAAGCCTTTATCGAGGTCATAAGCTCTCAGAAAGACAGATGAATAAAAAAGCTTCTCCTGAATCAGAAAGGCTTGTATTCCTATTGATATTATTCTTATTAATAATCTTAGAAATGAGGAAGGAAACCGCCCTATATGAGACAATAGTAAACAATTTCACTGGTAAGGATATGGACCCTGCGTAAGAACTTGGTTGTATGAGAAGAAAAGGTGATTTTGTTACTGTCTCTGCCTGTTCAGTTGATAAACAGAAGACATTGCACTCTCTCTCATATTTGTGGAAAATAGTGTAAATTATGTACTGTGCAACTCCTTTCCAGGAGAAAAAGTGCTATAGTCCTTAATTTCAGTGCATTATGAGCAGAGGTTTTTGCTGTTAATTATTTATATGTCCCTGACCAGTAATACGTAGGTATGTCTTTTAAGAGTTAAGGGCACAAAAGCAGAGAGTACTTTGTGTGGTATCGTTCTAATATGAGTGGGCAGGTGAGTGACCTGATCTGGCAAAGACTTACACACACACTTTATTTTATATGGCTGGTGTGACCAAAAAAATGTCACTGACACATGTAGAGCTCAGTGTGTTAGCCTTAGCCATATAGAAGCCCTGCTCTGCCTTGATTACAGTGAACTGGGAAACTTCACCAAAACTACTTTTTAAATTGGAAAATGCAGGTGAATTTAAATCAAGACTTTCTCACAAGAGATTATACACCATTTTCAAAAAGGCTGGATTATCTGGGACAAGTGAGAATTTCCCAGACTGAAAGTTAGCTGAAACATGTAAAACCCCATTAACTGATTTATGTTTGCTACATTAGACATCTTCAGTAGATACAGAAGTCAGGATGAGCACTGATAAAGAAAGAAGTCACTAAAGTACTGATGTAGGGATATGCTATTGGAGACCCAGATGCAGAATCTAACTCAGGCAAGAAAGGAACCTCAGCCTAAGAGATGAATGAATGTTTTACATGAGGTGGTGGAAGGCTTGCTTTTAGATATAGCTATAGACCACAGAACTGTTAAGTGTAGACAGCTTGGAAAATGCCTGCTGGATTACTTTCATGAAACAGAAATATTGGTTTTTTTCAGCTGTTATGACTGTGTCTATTGTTTCTGCTCCATTTTACAGTGAATATTTTTACATCTTTTGTAGTTATAACAGCAGGGATAGATATTTTTTTTTCAATTACTGGAGAAGTTGCTGAAAATATGGTTGTAAAGTGACCAAAATTGTTCACACCAAGGAGTGTAATTTGGCAAATAATTAAGGCTGAAAAAATATGGAAGCAGTATAAAAAGACCTGAAATGTTTCATTTCTGCAACACCAACTGCTTATTTTGATTTTTTTTAATGAATCATTTTGGCTTTTCCTTTTAAACAACATTTTTCATTGGCAAGTGGTCTGTATTTTTAAAGACAAAATAATTACATAATCTGAGAACAAAATGCAACATTTCAATGAAAAATACACAGAAAAAGTCCATTTCGATTTCAATGCAGCAGAATATATTTCCCCTTATTTTTATTGTAATTATTCAACTGAAAGAGGGTCATAATTTGCTCTGCTGTATTAGTAACGACCGTAGCTGTCAATAACCAAGTGTATGCATATCAATTTAGATCCAGTTACATTTTGGAAGGAAAAAAAATCATAACTGCGTGACAATGCAATTAATATGGTTTTTTGATGTTCACAGGTAACACAATGTAGTAGAGGTGCCCATACCATGTGTGAATGCATGACTAGCCTAACTGCATCCTGAGAACTGAAGTATATTAGAGCAAGAAATGGGGACAGGGCTCTGAAGAGACCTGGCTTAATTCGCTCCATCGTTTGAAAGATGCACAGAGTATGATAAGGCAGCTTTGCAGGAAAAAATTGTCATGGTAAGGACCTCATCAAGTGCTCACAGAGTTCATTGTAAGACTGGCTTAAGGCCATCCTGTATAGATAGATATAGAAGGCGTGGGCTTGCTTTATTTCCTCAAGTCTCAGCGATCTGCTGAAGAAGCAGAATGGGACAGCTAGAGGAGCAAAAAGCTTGTTGCACTTAGAAGTGGATATCTTGAAAACATGTTTGAAACACACCAGAGCCCCACTTCAGGGCTTTGGCATGGAAGTGCAACACACTTGTAAATTGAGCAAAGAAGAGTTAAGATGCCTGGCACTATTTCAGGGTGTACAAGTGTCAACTATTAAAGAAGCTGTGCTGATGCAAAAGAGAAAAAAGGATTTGGATCATGTTCTTTCACTTATTTTTTTCTGAGCTGATGTAAAGCTGATCCAGTGAAACCCCACCAAGCATCTGTTTGTTCCTGGTTGCAACACAAATCATCAGTACAAAATCTTCCCCATGAAATGATGGGGTTCAGGCCTTTGTACAGGAGACCTCTGTTCCACCAGTTAGTTAAGAGCCACCACACGGCAAAGTTTAAACTCATTCTTCCATATTACAGCAAAATTGTAATGATTTTGTAACTGCTTATGCAAGCACCTCTGTGAGTTGAAATGGCTCTATATCCCCTTGGGTTGTCACTAGTGAATTAAAGTTTGCATGTGCCAACTTTTTCACATTTGTGTGAAAGAGAAACGGAGGGGAAAACTGAAGGGATTAATCTTAATACCTTAGAGCTAAATAAATATTTACTAAGTTTGATTCTGCCACCATTTCAAGACCAATGCTAAGTACAAGGTGACTGCAGGACTGCTGAAAATATATCAGCAACATTAATCTGCTGTTTTTTTCCCCATTTTGAAATGTATCATAGAATCCAATTTCACAGCACACTTTGATTTTGTATGTATCCCTTCCCAGGTGAAATAGCCATTTTTTGTCACCTGTGACACTTTCATTTCTCATACTATTTCTAAAATATAATGCTCACTTTCCCCATTCAGATATGCCTTTATGCAAAACTATGGCAGAGATTTACTGCTGCAGCAGCTACTTTTTGACTTCACCAGACAGCCAGCTATTTTCTACAAAATCCTTCCTGTTACAGGATTCCAGATTACACATAGATCACTCCAAACAAGAATGTGAGCATTCAAAAACAGCTCTCCTGCTAGCAAAAAGAACTTCTTTGTTGCTCTCCGTATAAAATTCAGCTGGTACTTAGAGAGATTCATTCAGAGTAGATAACTAATGATATTAAAATACCCATGTAGGTGCAAATGTGTAACTTTCTGATATTTTATATGAGTAGAATTCACTGGACTAATTAAAAAAACACAGAACTGATTTTTGCACCATTCACCTCCATGTAGGGTTGCTAAAATTGACAAAGTTTGCAGCTGTAGGGGAGTATGACAAATTCATGTGTTGTAAAGTGTAGCACCTTCTACTGACTAAGCTTCAGACTTTTGCAAATGAAAGAGATTCATGCCTCTTTCCTTCTTTTGTCTCCAGACCATTTCCAGAGTCCACTGAAGGACTGAGACATAATCCTCGGGGTAATTAATGGAGGGAGCCCCAGCAACACAACAGATCTGGTTTCAGTTTTTGAATGGCTGAGGCAACTTCTTCCTCCTGGGGTGAAGCAGAGCACAGAGCAAGAGCAACTGCACTTGCCCACCTGTGGAATGCATCCCTACGACATATCCAGCTGCTGCTGGGAAGCCTTACAAAGGTGTTTGGCAATGCGGATGCAGCTTATGGCTGCCCTCCTTTCAGGGGCTTATGAAAACCTCCCTTGGAAGTAAATTATACAGCTTCATGGAAGTCATGTAACAGGTGATAACTTCGTCAAAAGTTTAGTAATTTAACAAGGAGTGTCCCCCCTCAATGCTCCAGGAAAAAAAATTCACCGTAGGATAAGAAAAACCCAACTAAGGCCACTAAATTGTCACATGGGTTGTATGTAAAGACTGCAAGGCTCAGGATGACACCGTGGGCAGGTGCCTTGTGTCTTGTACGAGATGTCCTTGAACTTAAAAAGCATAGGGGGAATAATCTGATGAAAAGTATATTTATTATAACCGATCTGGATTTCCTTCATAGACAGCAGAGGGAAAGGCATTTCTGTGGTGCAATTCATCTCATCCTAAAGTGGACAACTAAAATAAGGTAGATGAACATGTCCTTAAAAGTGTCTGTGTCTCACTTTGAATAATTAGTAAGCCTGAACTAACTAGCTCAGCTGTAGGCATTTGCATTATGGACATGTAAATTAGGGAAAGGGAAGTCCAGCCCTTATGACTCATGATGATTTATGCAAATCATCTACATACAAAATTTACATATTTTTCTAATGAACAAAGTATGCCCCTGAGCAGATTTTATGTGACTGGAGACAAGCTTAGTACCCTCTGCAAAGGTGTGAAAAGGAAATTAAAAAGTGTTTAAGCACACTTTAGCTGAAAACTAGTGCAATAGCTTACAAGGCAAAGGGATGAGGTATTGCTGTGTTACAACCCTCTTCAGTCACTGCTAGGTACACGCATTGCTGGCTGTGCTGGAACGCCACTTGTAGGCTCCACGTAGGCATGTAACTAACCCAGACTCAAAACAGCTGCAGAAGGGAAAGTGCAGGATTTCATTCCATCTGGTTCCCAGCACTGGATCTTCGAGCAAGTCCATAGTGGGGTACCAACGCCACTAATTGCCAGAAATGGCTCCTGTTTTCTCAGATGCACAAGCAATGTAGTAGCCCTACCTTTAGGAAGCTCTGACATTGCTTACTTATTTCCACTTCACTGAAGTTAGATTCCTGTCAGTTTTTGTTTTGTTTTGTTTTTTCTGATTTTGCTGTCCTGCTAGAGCATAGACACCATTAACATCCAGGGAAGCTATTGAGACCAACAATTTCTTGGACTACATGAGAAGTGACTGACAGCCTGGTGTCAAACCCTTAGGGGCTCTAATAAGCATCAGTCTTCTTTCCATGCTGAGGTTTTCTCTGACATGAATCACAAACACCATTATGTATATGCAGCTTTTGTATATGTATCTTTTAAAACGATACACCTTCAGGGGTGTCAGGCTCTAAAGGACACACAGGCTGGTTTGGATGTTGGTATGATGCTGTGTGCTGTTCTCTCTGTGTGTATGAGGACATGAGCTAACACATGCACGTGAGTTCATGACTGAAATCACTCTTTCCTGAGATGTGCCCTTAACTAATTATAAAAATGGTGCTACAAATCCATTTTCCACTCTAAGACAGATCCCTTCAGGGGCATCCATCTCAAATGTAAAATCTGGATGGTGTTTTCTTTGTTTTCTGGCACCCCACTAGGGAAGTAATTTACAAAACATACCCCTACATTTTTAATCCATGTGACAAAACTTTTAGTTCCCCTGTAGGGTGAAGTTCAAGAGAGATTAACATTTTGGAGACCTATGCACATTGACATACAATCACAGTAATCTTTTGCTGACCTCCTACTGATTTCTTTTCCAGCTTGGTGCCATACACAAAAACTTCTGGCATGTTACAGGTCCTGAATCTGGGCCGTGTAACACTTGTCCAGGTTATTATGAAAATTTTATATCTGTATAAACCAGTAGTGGCTTCAGTATCAGCTGACTTCACTGACTATTTTAACATCTTTTCTGGATTTGCTGAAAAGGAACAGTTTCCTATTTTGCCATAATTATAATTTGCCATAATTAAGGTGAACAATGGTATGTCTTTACATTTTGATAGAGTGCAGCCATTTTCTGTCAAAGAAAAAGAACTTCACTACCAAAGAAAATAACAGAAAGCAAAATAATAATTTAAAAACTTACCAAACTACAATCAAACACAGTGATGTTTCACAGGTGCCTAGTTCCTCAGCAGTCATCTTCTAAGTTATGAGACCAACCTGGCAGAGTTAAGACTACCATGTTGGAGAGGGTGGCATGGCTGAGATATTTTAAAAGAGGTAGTGAAAATTAAAAACCCAATAGAAAATTTGAGAAAGCTTAATGGAAACAATTTTTTCTAAAATAGTATTTGACCAGAATATTGAGATTTATGTTTGTAATTAATTTATTAGGTACTTTTATGATCATTGGTGACAAGTGCTTTGGACAAGTTTGTCTGGAGAGCATGGCAACTTACGCAGAAAAGATCTGTTGCCATGATCAAGAATTGACTAAATACTGTCTCAGAAAGACATCTTGATTGAATTTCTTGTAGCTACTTAAGTATGCTCTAAAATTTTTTATGCCATTGCTACTTATGGTCACTGCTTACTATGGAACCTAAACGGTGGACCTATAAAATAAAAAAAGAGAGAATACTGATTTTTGAATAGGTGCCATATTCCCCCCCAAATTCATGCTAAATCAGTATTGTGATGAGGTACATAAAAATCATTCTGTTATTTGCATTACCCCAGATACTTATTTTCATTATTGCAATTTGAGTCATTACTTCTCATACATAGCAGCTAAAATCTTTATTATTTAAGTGATATTCCTTAAAGAAAAAGAATTCTTAAAATGGTTTCAAAGTGTTCAAAGCACTGACTGTAAAGAATTACAAAGTTCCACACAATGATGGTAAGAGAAAATAAGGAATGTTTTAATCATAAATATTATGGTGAATATCTGTGTCAAAACTGTGAGTCTAATTTATATTCCTCATGATGATGTAGTGTGTGGCCAAATTACAAAATTACCAATGTGAAAATGAAATTCAGTGTCTAGTACGGCTTAATGCCCATATGTATGAGAGAAAGAAGTGCAGTTCAAGAATTCAGTTTATCTTTCTTTTGCGTTCCTGATGCTTAAAAGCCAGACCTAAAAAGCCACTGCAGGCATTAGAGTTTCAGTGTTCGATTTAGTCTTGATATTTATCATACCCCTGAAACCACATTGATACAGTTTTGAAGCCACGTTAGTAATAAACGTAATCTCTGTCCCAGATATTTTAAGTTCTATCCAGATTGTAATTTGCATTTTCATCACCATCAATTATACACAGTTCTGTCCAGGACTTTAGAATAAGTGTAGGAAATATAAGCCCACACTCAAGCACTCTACAGAAAAACACTTTATTATCATCTTGCCATCCACTGAGACCCAGGAGATGTACAAAGCAGCTTGTGCAGTGTGCAGCAGCAGTAATATTTGCAGTATTTCCTGCGGCATGGAAACATGGGATTTCATGGCTGGTCACCCCACCCAGCAGTGCTGGTGGGGAGGAGGGGGTACCCAACACCCAAGGGCAAGAATAGAGACAAAGCTTAAGATTCCATCCTTTGAAACTCTCCTATGAGCCATAAATTTGGGAACCAAGCACGGTGAGAAGATCTAGGACTTCGGCCCTGCAATGGACCATTTTTTTGAAGCACTCCTGCAACTTAACATAGTCACAGAAAAGACAGTATTCCCCCTACCCCCCTGCAGATTACCATTTGTATGATGTTTGTTGCAGAACTGGTGCCTATGGAAAGTAAACATCTTAGGTAAATACTTTGCTGGATGAAAATCACTCATGTTCACGTTTCAGTTTAATCTGACTAGATTTTCTTGATGGAACTTCGTTTTCCACCTTTCTGTGAGAATTGGAGGGGGGAGCAAAAAGTGACCCAGAAGAAGTATAAGAGTGTAAGAAAAACTAAATAATGTTTAAGCTTTTCTGTGCTAGAAGTCAGGAGGAGGGATGCTGCACAATGCACATACATTTATTTATGCAGAAGTCGATGTAATTTGAGATTTCTCTCTCACCTAGTAACATTTGTGTAGAATCCTCACATTTTCAATATCCATGTCATTGTAATACCATGCTAATTCATACTTGGCCTCTGTATTATGAGTCACTTCTTTACATCTTACTGAAAAACAAGACTGACCCATGTTTGCATTCCAATGACTGAAATAGCTTTGGAATCTGCGTGCAGGCTTCTCATTGTCTTTGCTTGCTTTTGTCTTCTCAAACTCTCAACAGAGAAGATTTTTGTAAGCTGCTCATTGCTTCCTCTGCCTGTACAACATTGTACCTATATTACTCATGAATTACAGACAACTTTAGTGAATGCATATGTACAGACCTCTAGGAATTTCTGATCTTTATCTTCGGTTGCAATTTGAGCCTGCACAATTTTGTCTGACATGTGAACTGTGCAAAATCTTTTCTGAGCATTTTTTAAGCTCTGGTTTTGTCCGTGGGAATGCATGGCATTTTATTACTTCAAATGTGGAGATGTTTGTTATAACAAGGACAGAAAAGCAGAAACTAAAAGCTTGGTGAAAGAATGTTAGTTAATACAACTAGCTATCTAGGACTCTGATCTCCTTCGCTTAGACCAATCTTGTGTATAAACAATATAACAAGAAAAAATTTATTTATGGAACGCAAACACTAAAATAATAAAAAGTGTCTTTTCAGGTACGCATTAAGGTCTGCTGTGTTTGACTGATACTGTGTTTGTTCATTCCAGCAAACTCCATCTTGTTACCTGAAGTGATTTAATAAATCACTGAATATAATTATTTCATAGCTGTCTAAACACGGACGAGTTTAGAAGATGAGGTGTGTAGCTTTAATTGATTTCTTCTTGTATGACTGTCTTGCTGATGGTTAAGGTGAGATAAGAATCACTTCCAGCAGGTTTGTGTTTTCCGTGAACGCATGGATCCCATCATTTGGTGTTGGCAATAAGTTAAAACAAGAAGCTTATGTCATGATCTGGGAAATCGCACATAACACTGTACACAGGCTATTGTACTGCACAAAAGGTGGTGGCTGCAGGAAGAAGGAATGGAGTTATTCCCCAAGAACTGTATCAGGAATCTCTCATCCAGTTACATGCCATGATTCTCACTGAAGTGTGTTCCCCTAGAGAATTATTCTTGCTTTGATTTTGCGTTCAGCAATTTATTTGAATACTTTATCAGTTAACCATAAAGTAACCTATCACTAATCTTCCAGGAAAGTTCTGGAATGTTCCAATGAACATTCATGTAAAGAGAAAGCTATCTGAATACCTATGGTTAAGACTTAGTAAGTAAACATTTCATGTTGTTTTGATAAAAAGTAATCATTTAATTCAGAAGTAGGGAATGTTATTTGTCTACACCTGTATTACTTGAGCACTTTAATACTAAAACAAGGTATCTGATTCTGCAAGCAGCAGATATTTTCCACTGGGCAACCAAGTAATGTATGTTCCAGTGTCCATCGGTCAATATTGAGTGTTTAAGAGTTTGCAGAATCCATATCCAAAGGAAGGGGTTCGTATTATTTTCCCACTCACTGTATGTTTCCTCTCACATTAGAAGTTGGCTGTCGCAAAGAACAGTTACTGGAATATCTACAGATGAGTTATAACCTTGCTGGTAGCTTTCAGTGAACACTGCTGTTGTACAGTAGAAATCCTGTAGAGCTAGGATAAATGCTTTGAAGATAAGAAAGATTACCATGGAAATGTCATTATTTGTAAATGCACTACCATAAAAAACCTTAACGATTGTTTTCCATACACGCATATCAAAAGAGAAGGTGCCAGGGTCAGTGAGTACTCTGCTTTTTGGGTTTTTAGCTATGGAGTCAGGACTTTAGGTACTGACTTAGTCATGTCAGTTTAGATTCTCATTCAGTGTAAAACAGGGTAGTTTTGCTGATACTACATTGAAATATATAAAAAATTACTTCTGTTCCCCCACACATCCTCTCCCTCTCCCTCATTTCGCTCTCCTCCCCACTCTTCTTCTCTCTTCAGACAATTTTCTGGATGGGTCTTTTTAGAAATGGAGTCATTATGAAATATAGGTATCAAGAGTAATAGACTTTATGGGATGCTGTATTTTTCAGATATGAAGAAGCAAACTTCACCCTAATAAATAGTATTTCCAGTAGAAAAACGATCAGACTGAATTTGAGTTTTCTTTCTGTCTTGTTGAAAATTGAAAGATTCAGTATGTTTTTAATTAAAGCAGCCTAATGGAAGTCCAGATCATGCTCTCAATTCTTTCTTTTCTCAAAGTACAGGAAATAACAGATGTGCTAGAACTGTGGCCTGCTGGATTATAAGAACTGAGCAAAACAGTAGTTTGAGGGGGTCTCTCTTGATCCAGCTGAAGATGCCATAACAATGACCTGTGCAAGAGATGCTCCCATCCCCACTGGACAGCCACCAATTGTCCTGTTTGGAAGATCTGATTCCCCATACAAGCCCAACCCTATGCCAATATCCCAGCACATATTTTTTCATTTTAACAAGCACACTCTCCAATGCTCTGTCTGTACATTACTCAGGGTCTGAATAAAGAAGAAAAGAGCTGATTTCCTGAAGTCTTCTGGCTAGTGAGGACAAATAAATCTGAAATAAGCATGGCTTCCAGCCACACTGAAAACAAAATGAGAGCTCTTAATTCAGAGTTCCTTTACTGCTTCCCTGCTAGCTCGACTGGTTCCCCTCTCCCTGCTCTCCCACTGCTGTGTGTCATTTCCAGAGAAAGTGGAATTTCAATAAAGCCGCCCTGCAGGTCCTCAAACTTTCCTGCAGATGTGACTTTGGAACTTGATTTGATTGTGCAGCATCCGCTGGCTTGTAAATCTAGGACTTTGACCACTAAACATCATCCCCAACTGAACATTTTCTTAGCCACTTTGATCTTTGTAGGCTTGGGATCCCTTTACTTAAGGTGCTCTGTTGTCCACAAACGTATGTCTGTTTGTAACAAGATCTGTTTTCAGTCTTCAAACTGAGAACGCAATCACGGTGTTTAACACAGCACAAGGCAGAATTGTTTTTTATTCAAAGGAAAAAAGGAAAAAGAAGAGAAGCCTAGGCAGTGAATACAAAAGTGGTCAGAGGGCATAGGCTCTGTTAAACGACTTCCATCTTTTGGCGCTCCACACGCACAGGCTGGGGCACCAGCACCTGCGGTTCGTATTGCCTGTCTCAGGAGCCTTGCCACTGCAATTGCAGGCATTCATACAGAAACACCGTGTGTGATTTTTCACAGCTGAGGGCAGAGTAGGCCCCCCTGTAGACAGTGATTACAGGTTATGCAGAACTGCATTTGTCAAGTACTTGAGGCCATTGCAAAATGCTTTAAACTTCTGTTTCAGGGTTGGACTTTCCTTTCAGAGCAATCTCTAAAACACAAAAATATCAAATAGCCCAAATCAACAACAGGATTTGTTTTTACCAGAAACTGCAGCTTCACAGAGGTTAGCTCAGTCTGACCTCTTTTTCTGTGTGGATCATAATACTGTGATATATTGCAGTGCTGACAAGGCGACTGAAATTGAGAAGATTAATATGGTAGCAACTAGGCTGAATCCTAAGAAATACTGAGCATCTAAATGTCTCAATTTCTCCCTCTAGAGAAGTAGAGGCCTGTGACCCATGTGGGGTGTCCCAGCATATTGGGTCAACTATTGGGGAGATGAGTCAAGGGAAAGCTAGAAGGTTTGCTTTCTACTCTGCTGGAGACTATGGTCGTGCTAGTGTTGGAGACGTAGGAGTTTTGGCACTTATCTGAGGAGGAAGTAGAGTAATCATGAAAAGCTATGTAACTACATCACAGGAGGTATTCAAAGGGGACGCCAGAAAGACATGAAGTCAAAGCAGTAGTGCTTCCCCTCCACCAGCTTTAGACACTGACACCATCTGTACTGGGGGCATAATAAAGCACTTGCTGTGATCTTCCAGAAATGATCTAAAGAAAAAGGAATCAAGGAATAAAACAGAAATAGAATTTAAAACAAATCAGCTGGAGGAAAAGTCACAGAGGACCTGATTTCCAGGCATGTGTGTATTCTACTCCTTAATGGCATAAAAGGTCCTCAGAGTAAATGAGGGTTCAGTGTGAACATTGCACACATCATGGCTCATGTGTCTTATTTGAGAGCTGGTCTTATGGTCTTCTCTGGCCAATTTAATAAATAGTGAAGTGCAGAATGCTTGGCATAAAAAGTAGCACCATCTGTTCTCAAAGCATGGATCCTTGTCTCAGGGAAGGGAGCTGCTGTTGTTTTTCATGGGATGGTAGTTAGTTGCCTCATTGGAGGTGAGGCTGAGCTGGAGTTCTCAGAGTATCAAGTACAGTAACAGTTTTATTATTCTCCACACCGTTCCTTGTCTGATAAGCCCCAGAAGTTATTTACAGTTCAAATCACTCCGAGGTCACAGGCTATTACAGTAGGAGAAGACTTTGTGAGGCAATGCAGATTGCACGGTGTAGCAGTAAGTTGCTACGAGTAAATAGAAATTTCTCCAGGTTACTGTACTGTGTGAGCCAAATTCATTAAAGCGAATGCTGGACCAAAATTCCTGTGGGGCAAGGGGTCATGAGCTTATTTCAATGGTGGTATAAATAAAGTAGCCAGCTTTCTTTGAGGACATCGTCACTTATTCTATCTCATTCCTGGTGAAAAAACCCTTTCCTGCCACGAATCAGGTAAAGATCTCTTTGTTGGTATCAGTTTGATCACATTTTGTACAAGCAGTGCTTGACCGCATTCACTCTCAACCAGTTCCTCATCTGTCTGTTTGATCTCCATTAATTATTCTTCTGACAGTCTGTGCTGCAGAAAAGAGAGAGAGAAACTTTGGCTTGCAAAGATCACCTGAGGCTCGGAGACCTGCACGCACCCCCTTAGCCACATGGGTCGATACAAGCCTGGCTATACAGCCCATCATCAGGGCTTGCAGGGCTCCTTTTCTCCCCCTACTCACATCAGGCCTGACTCCAGCCCTTTCTATTCCTCACCTTTGAACTAGATGCCGAATTTCAATAATCTTTGATAGTGAGTTACATGTTTAAAAGATAGTTCAATTCCTACAATTTGTAAGAAAAAAGTGGTCACAGAGGTGAACAAGACCCTTTTTGTGTCTTTTTATGGTAAATGCTACCATTTAAGCTCCTATCTTTTTATGAACATGAGAATACACACATCAGAGGGTGTGATAAATGTCCATCCATAGAAGAATTTTCACCTTGAGCTCAGAATGAAAAAGCCAAAGACAGTCAACCATAAGACAACACTTCACAGAAAATGAAGCTTCATCAGTCTGGTGCTTGTGGAACCTCCTGTGTGATGGATTTCTCACTGAGGACCCTCTTCTACTACTGTGAATTTCATCTGATTTACCCATCCCAGGGGTAAATAAACATGAATAAATGGGAAGATTGTGAAACAGCCAGCCATATGTAAATACTGATAACAACAGAATGAGAATTAGTGTTAAAATTTATCAATTCTCAAGTGTTTTTTTTTAAACTAGTAGCCAAGTTAACAAGCCTTAATGCTGCAGTCAGTACCCACACAGTATAAGTGAGTGGGACTTGTTTTACCACCTAAAGTATCAGAGGGGCTGTGCATAGTATTTTTTAAAGTATCCAGAAATGTACCAATTATTGTGGTATCAATTGCACTAGAAGATTATCAAAAGCCTTCTATCCTGAAGTTTTTAGCAAATTAATTAAAAGATCTGAATCTTCATGAGTCCAAAAATTCTTTATTGTTTAATACTATAATCTTCTTTTTATAAATAAGGGGTCCAGTCATACAAAATAATCCAAAGCCTTTTGCAATGCATAATCCAGTGAAAAGACTCCGGTTTTGCTTTAAAGTTGCCTAAGCTATTTGTAGCAGGTAAGGACAGTAGTAGGATTTTAAAGCAGTCAGCTGTTTAAAAGATCCTCTAATAGAAATTTGTGAAGGAGAGCAGTAGCTCACTGCCTAGGGAGAACTTTGTGAAAAGAAAGTTGTTTACACTTGTGCATTTAACAAGAAGCATCTCTGGAATGAGGATTTTATAGGCTGCATGTCAGGAACTGCAACACCATGTCTAATTTGCACCTCCATTTACATAAGTTTAAATAAATAAAATCCCAAATTATCATAACAGCAGCAGCTGAGGATGAAGCACAGATAAGCCAAGGAGGGGTGGACAACTGTCATTAATGTTCATTTATCTGATGTTTAACTGGGCAAATGACTTCACTGCTTCCTTATGCTGTTGAAAAGAAATGCAAAGGATTTCCAGACATTAATATTTTAATTAATACAAAGGAAATCCTTGGATGATGAGAAGCAGTTGCAAAGTGGACCTCAGGGATTGCCTCATGTAAACTGCAGGACTAATCCAGGGATTTGAACATGGATGTCACGTCCTGGCTGTCTATTCAACTGGTACTTAAATTCATCCTGCAGTAGTTACACTGAAGGATATTCAGCATGGCTTTTAATACACTTGTGTGGACAATGTCTCTATCGAAAGCCTCTGTCATCTATTTACAGAACAATTATATCTGCTCTTCAGACATCTTTGTTCTGTTTTTCTGGCGCTTTCGCTTTCTGCAGCCCCTTTCACAAAGAGATGTTCAAATGCTATGTGTAAAAGCAATATGTTGATCTGAACCTTTAAAGGATGGCAGAAGATGTGGCCAGATGCAGCAACACCAGTGTAATCTGTAGTATGAAGGCTAGCAGCTTTTTATTGATTAAATACCTCATGCTCAATAAGGTAGTTCTTCAGCTGGCTTCACAACTCCCGTGGGGTCCTTTAGAGTGTTCCTAAGTAAGGTATCGTCTTATAATTTGCCAGAAAATAACAGTGCCTACAATGCTCCTTGTCTACCAGGGTCCAAATTGTCCTTTTTTTTTTTTTTCCTGATCCCTCAGCATACCCACAGTTTGTTGACTTTAACTGACTGAACGTTCTTTGATGATTTTCAGACTCATTACTATTAAAAAGCCTTGAACTGGTTGAACTGGACACTGCTTTCAGGTAAACCTTAGAAATACCTATAAGAAAAGCTTCACGATTTTTTTTTCAACTGAGGGTTTGTGCCAATGATGTGAAAAAGTCATGAGTCAACAAGGAGTGATAATTAATTTTTCTCATAAGTAGATGCATCCTAGGTTTTTAACAAGACAGAGTTTAATGAGGTAGAATAAAGTAATGGCAGTTGTCTCAGAGGAACTAAATGATGCTTCCCCTGTTCTCTTTGGGTTTTTTATTTAATATTTTCACTTAATTTGTCTACGATTCAATATTGTAAAAGATTTTTACCTTCTGATTAGAAGGGAAGCCTACAGGAACTTTTATTCTCCAGAGAGCAATGAAAATAATGTTAAATTCAGGAAACAAAATAACCATTTAATTTACTCTGACCTGTTTGTACTTCACCTGTGTATAGAAAACCAAAGGAATATTTAAGGGAATATAATAAAAAGAAGAAATGTAGGCAATCCTAGGTTTTGTCACACATTGTGTTCCCAAGGACACAAACTTCAAACAGGTGAAAACTTCACAGATTCCTTTGCTTCACTTCTCTCCCTTCTCCTGTCCCCAGCCCCCCAAGACATCTGCCCGTCCCAGACACCATGAAGAGCAAGGGCAGTGAGCGAGTAAGTCATGTGGACCCTCTCTCTCATGGGAGAAAGTGCACTGCATTTTATAGGCACAAGTTTCTGTCTTTCCTGGTGATGCTCCTCAACAGACTCTACACAAGGAGAGGGAAACAAGATCTGTGTGAGAAGCAGGCTGGGTTGGGGATGGAGCCCTGTGCTGGGGAATATTGGTCAAAGGCTTGATTTCTCTACCTGGCGTTGCTCAGTGACCTGCATTGCCCCCCCTTCCACCAGACTAGATGGTGGGGTTGGACCCTGGCATGGTAGTGACCAATTTTTCTCACAAATAGATGCATCCTAGGTTTTTAAAAAGCCAAAGTGATTAGTGTGGAGGTGGCAGAAAACCCAACTGTTCAGGGGGACTGTGAACGATCAGAGTTTTGCTGCACACCCACGTACTGATACAGTAGTGTGATACACACATAAAATAACCATCTAAATCAGCCCAGCTAGTTCAACAACAAACTAAAAGCTGTTGTATCGTGTTTCACTCCAAAGCTCTAAACTCTTAAGGCACCCACCCAGACTCCAACAGCAGATTTTGTGGCCCGACCTTTTGCACTTGGCTGTCTACGGCTGGGCTACTAAATCCATATTTTGGCAGCTATCTGGGAACTGACAGAGCACCAATAAACCTCACTGAAGTCATCACATTTGAAAATGGGGCCTCCTTTATTTCTATGCTAAAAATGGACTTAAAAGCCTTCTTTTAAACACCTAAGATTGAAAATATTGTCTAAAGGTTTTACATTAACCATAGATTAAACAGAACTGCCAGCCAGCAACGAAATAAATGAAAGCAATTCCTTGCCCTGAACAATGTTGCTTTTTCTCACTTAAAAAAGATCTGATTCATTGTTTTGCATGTGAACCCTGAGCAGTTCTTGTGTTTTCAGAGCCCAGGATTATTTTCCTCCTGCACCTTTCACAGCTGCATTGAAGCTGTGCCATCAAGGGATCAGCCGGGGCTTATGCACTCAGTGGCAAAGACGGGCAAGTGGAATACAGCAAAATTTTTTAATCCTTGTGACTTGTCATCTGTGTAGCAGCTTTTTCAGATCCTCAGTTCTCTGCATTCCCATGGAAGGCATATCTCACTCAGAAACCACTTTCTTTCTTTCTTTACCTCAGCCCAAACAAATTCAGCTCAGCTGTTCATTTTCTGTCTTTTCAACCAATACTTCTCTTACATAGAAAAGCTGGGGGAGCTGAGCCTGTTCAGCCTCAGGAAGAGGTGAGTGAGAGGGGAGCTCATTAATGTGTATAAATACCTAAAGGGTGGGTGTCAAGAGGATGGAGCCAGGCTCTTTTTGGTGGTGCCAACCAATAGAACAAGAGGCAATGGGCAAGAACTGATGCACGGGAAGTTCCACCTGAACATGAGGAAGAATTTCTTTACTGTGCGAGTGCCTGCACACTGGGACAGGTTGCCCAGAGGGGTTGTGGAGTCTCCCCCACTGGAGATATTCAATAACCATCTGGATGCAATCCTGTGCTGTGTGCCAGGATGACCCTGCGTGGGCAGGGAGGTTGGACCAGATGACCCACTGTGGTCCCTTCCAACCTTACTGATTCTGTGTTTCTGTGATGCTGTAATTCTGTCATTCTGTAATACTAACTTTAACATACATTGCTGCCTCCTCAAATCCTTGTTTCTCTTACAATTTCCTTTGTGTTTTACCCCAGAAATGTGAACTTGCAAACTACATCTTGCTTTAATTCTATTACACTTACTTCTTAACACGTGGGTTCCTACTTCAGTGCCCTTGGTTTTGGAACTTTCTAACTTTCCCATGCAACTCATTTAAATATCACGCATCATTTTCTGACTCATTTTTATTTCCCTCTTTCTATCTCCTTTTCTCTATTAAAAGGAAAACACACACACAAATTTCACTTGAAAAAAAAAAAGACAGTAATTTATAGTCTATTAAGTCCTCATGTGAGGTGGTCAACAGAAAAATGTCTGTTACAAGTGATGGAAGCATAATACAGCATCCATGCAAGTGAAGTGGCATGTTTGTCGTGCAGTTGTCTAATTTTAACTTTTTCTTCAGTCTGGGAGAACAAACAAAAAGCTGTATGTGAAAATGAGAATAAAAAGCACCTTTTCCTTTAAAATCTCCTACTGGAATGAATGTTAAAAGCCAGTTCCCATCTCCTGAAAGCAAGCTTCTAGCAGGCAGCCAGCCATTTCAGAGAGCTGCGTGCTTTGTAGCAGCAGCAGTAAAACCGGGAAAGTACCCTGCAGCTCAAAACAAAATAGCAAAGCCTCTATCTGTACAGGTTTATGTTAAAGTGATGTTGTTCAGAACAGCCTGCGCCACCTCTAGCTTGCAGGGTGACATGCCTTTTCCACTCACTGCAGAAAACAATACAAAGAATGAGGCGGCAATGCCAGACTGCAAACAAAAACTTTGCCCAGCAGATACCGAGCAAAGTATGGGGAAGTGCCTGGCTGAAATTTTCAGAAGCGCACAAGGACTGTTTCAGCAGAGAAACACACATCGAGGGTGGTGACACATGAAAGAACTGACTAAAGATGAACTCGGTGCCTGTTTTCTCTCTTGGGACCTGTGGGGAGCAAACATTATTCCTGTGGCAGAAATACTTATCCTAAAGGCGGCAATAAATTAAGCCTCTAGTGCAGTGACTGCTACAGGACATCCCCAAGGCAAAGAATTGCTGCAAATCAGTCTTTCCATGGGCATTTCCCTTACTGCTAATGAGTAACTACCCCTGTCCCCCTGACCACCCCAGCCCACACTGTGACAGCCTGCAATCATGTTCTGGGGGCAGGAGGCTGGTGTTACAGGAGCTGCAGAAACAGCTGCCTGGGAAATGATCTCCAAAGCCAGCAGCACGGTGAAACCAAACTGTTCTTCCCCTCTCCTTTATTTTTTCCAGTCCTTCAGATTCATCAGCTTCATGTTGGAAAGCCTCTTGGTACTCGCTGGAGGTGGTACTATACTGATGTGCCTCCATGCCAAATATTCTGAGAGGACTCCTACTGGGAAAAAAATGAGTTAAAGAGAGGACAAAGGACCACACATATATATTCCTAATAAAAATATAAATCCACAAGTCTGTGGCCTATACATTTGAGTTGTATTGATTTGATAAGTTCCTGCTGGCATGGAATGAAAGAGAAAGCAGTGAAGTGGCATGTGCATGTGCTTACAAAACATTTTTTTAACCCTGTCTGATGCCCTCAGGCTTCTTTTGTACAAATGACTTTTTTTTTAGCCCAAAATGTATCCAAAAGTTTTGGCAGATGGGATCAACTAAACAGCTTCACAACTTGCAACTGTGCTTAACAACTGTCAACAAATTCAGCAATTTCAGTCATGGACAGGAGATCCTCAGACTTCTTGCTTTGTGGGACACTTGGCCTGTGAAGACTTATAACTCCTGCCCTGAGACAGAGCTGCTTCTAGGTCTCACTTAGGTGTTTTCATTCATACCTGTTTTGCCCTGCTGAACTGAAACTTGTTAACTCTATTTCTTAAGAAAACTGATAGTCTTGATCCAAATCTCAGCTATTTAGATCGTTACCAAACCATTTACCTGACTCATGCAATACAATTATTTCACTTTACAGCTACTGAAGACTAAATTTTGAAAAATGCTGTTATTTCATGATAATTTTAAACTACCGTGAAAGAGCCCTGACGCAATCCTCTTTGCTCCCAACTCTGCTGGTATTTTTTGCACACGGGCTCAGCATTCAAAGCTGTACTGTTCTGGGGTAAGGAGTCCACACTGAAACCTACTCAGGACATAGCCTTGTGTTCAATGATGCTGAGACCTATTTTTTGACTTCACAAAATTTCAGACTTGAAAGCAGACATGGGGGAAGACAATGTAAAACCTTCTCAGATTTGATTCAGTTCAGAATCCACTTCAGAGAGCAACTGATAGAGAACTTCATTTGTAACTCCAGGCTTGGATCTCCATGCATCTGAGGTGCATGAAAGTATTCCTTTGTGTATTTATCTCCATTTATCCTTTTGAAAGATTTGTTTACATTGCCTACTGATGTAACTCATGTTCAAAATCCTTTGTGTTGACATACATCATCTCTGACACAGCCAAATGTAATTTCCCATACTTGATGTTGAGGTTGGATATTAGGAAGAAGTTCTTTACTGGGAGGGTGGTTGGGCACTGGAATGGGCTGCCCAGGGAGGTGGTGGAGTCACCGTCCCTGGGGGTGTTCAAAAAATGGGTTGATGAGGCACTTGAGGCCATGGTCTGATGGTCTAATGGTTAGGAATATGATGGGATAAAGGTTGGACTTGATGACCCTGGAGGTCCCTTCCAACCATAATGATACTATGATTCAGTTCAAAGCTCAAGTATAAATCCCCTCTCCAACCTCAGAAGTGAGACATAAAGTCAGGCAAAATTTATAAAATCCTGTCATGGATGGTTTTGTTAGTTTTCATCTAAGCATCTCAAGGAAGCCATCAGCCATGAGCATATGAATACTTTGCAAGCCTAAGAAAGGAGAAGGGAGGAGTGTCATCTTTCTGATGTGCTTGCAAAAGCCTCACCAGTGGGTCCAGAGGAGGCTACGTCAATACAGCTGGTTTAACAGACACCGAATGTTTTGCAGGTGTTTGGCCTTTTCAGGTTGGATTTTAGCTATCTCTTGAGCTTGGTATGAAAGAACTGTGTAAGTGTTAAGTAGCTAAGCATTATTTGCTCCAATAAACAAGCTTTCTATGGGTAAGTCTTGCTAGAACTCATGGAACAGGATGTGCTTTTCGATGCAAAAAGCAGTCACTGGAAATGGCAAGTATGCATTAGTTAGTCTTGTTAGCCTACTGAGCACATCTACTACCTTTTACAAAATAAACAACAGAAAAATGTGAAATTAAGTAACAGTAGATGAAACCTGACAATACATTTCATTTATATGACTTTTTCTCTGAAACATTTGTTGCATAGAGATTTATTGCCCAGATACAGACTGCTGTACAACCTCCTACTCATGACTCCCCTGTGTGGAGTGTCTGTCCCCTCAGAGCATCTCCCTCCACTGCTAGATTTCCATGTGGTCCAGAGCTACGACCCTACTTCTAGATTGTTTTTCTGTCACCAGCCTAGTGGGTGCATCTTAAGTGAACAGGATATTGCCAGTGAGGGTAGATCCACTCTTCTCAGCTGTGAGCGGCTGATAGCAGCTCTGACGTGGTTCTGATGCACAAAGGTCAAGATCAGCACCTGGAATGGGGCAGGTTACAAAGTGGGTTCAAAACTACTTCAAGCAGGTTGAGACTATTTTCCCCTTCCTGCTGTTCTGTCTTTAGCACTTTGTAACTGGTGTGGAGTTCTCTGTTCAATTTTTCAACCTCTTTGTCCCCATTCTAATAAATACCATTCATTTTTACTGTTAGTAATATTACTATTCATCACGTTAGGGAATGCTGAATAGTAAATTAAAATATATATGTGTAGGCAACATGCGTCTACTTGGAATGCACTGTCCATAAATGTTTCTGGCCTGGCCCTACAGATAATCCTACTTCAGACAGCTGGAAACAGCTGCCCTGAAAACAGGACCTTATCTGACAGCGGTTGCTAACTGGTGAGTCTGTTAGTGGATGATGTTACATCAAGGTGGATTAGGAAGGAACGAATCTAAGGTTTGCCAATAGGAATGGAGATGAGAGACAACAATAAAAATGAAAGAGAGCAAGAAAGGATGCATAGCAACCTCTGAAACTCTGAACAACAGTCTGGCCAGGCACACTGTGTAAGGATTAACAGGCTTGCTAGTCCTACGGGCAGGAGGTGTAGAAACCCTATTTAATTTTTCCAAGCAGACTAAGATAAGATAATGTATTTCAGATAAGACCTTCTAATATTTGAAGTTTCACTAAAATAAAACAACTACTAGCTGCTGCTTTGAAGCTAATAAGGGTTATAAGCCCTACATGTTTAGAACACCACCACAGAAAATGAAGTCTGCCCATGTGTCTGAGTTCCTGGTATTACCTTATTATTGGGTAAAGGACACCTCCAGAAGCACATTGCTTCCTAATGCCAAATGAAGGTCTTAATTCAATACTGACTCAGGTAAATGTGACAGCTGCTGAAGCAAAAAGACTCTATAACGTGCATTCATAAAGATCTCCTATCCAAGCTCAAATCATTCCCTAGGTTGCCAGACTTTGAGATCATAGCCCATCTCACTATGGAGCACAGACAAAGCTATTGCAAAGCTTAATGCTGCTGCACACAGCGAATGAATCACACATTCTGGTCATTTGAGTGGGCTGAATAAGGTTTGTTAAGCCAAGATGTGGGTCTTATTCTTCTGAATGAAACAAAACATTTAATGAAAAACTGATGTTTTCTTCATATAAATGAGTAAGCATAGTAATTTGCACTTATGTAACTCCTTTCATCTGCTCCAGAGCTCAGAGCTTCTTAACAGTGAAAGGTGATTTTTTTCTTTACTTACGTTTTCAAGGAAAAATTGAAGCACTTTTAAAAGACTTGCACAGAGCTGAGTCAGAACTCAGGTCAGTCTCCTGCTGCCATTGTCGTACATTGCTGCATCCTCCTCCCTACCAATTTCATTTTTATTATTTTTTGTTGATTACATACAGAGGATAAGTTTATGGCAGCTGCAGAATGATTTGTTACTTCACTATATAGGTTTATCCTGCAAGCTTTGGAATGTAAAAATAATTTCTGTACTCTCCAGTATAGTTAATTTAAAACTGTAGCTTATAAGCTTGAGACCAGCTTCATCAGAACCAAAGAACATGGTAGCACATATTTTAATTTTGGCATCAGCACTGGCTTACATAGCTCTCACTTTGATCTCTTTTGTATTTTTTTCATGGCATTCCATTTTCTAATCTGGTTCACTGCACAAATAGTTGTTGATAGACAATGGAGAGAGTGGGATGTAGGGAGGGAGTGGCAATGGGCAATTACAACTGCCCTGGCCAGTTTTGCTACTGAAAAAAAATCCATTAATTACTGAATTTGCTGTGTGCTGGACATACTGAATGTAAAATATGTGTTTTAAATGCTGAACCTGGATGTCTCAAAGATTCAATAAAAGCATACAAAGTCTTTATCTTTAGGTTACTAGTTCAAATCACAAGTAAAAGATCTGAGGTCCATTTCTTAGCAGAAGAGTGCTAATAGCACTGATTTTCACTCTTATTAAAGTACTCTTATTAAAGGGGCAAAAGCAGAGGGAATGCATTACCAACTCTGCCCTAGAGGTGGGTCAAAGCTGAGCACATTGGCAGGTCTGTGTGTAGGATGCTGTTGCTTGCTTTGTCCTCATTGAATAACAAGGAAATTAATCCCTTGGGTAGTGAATGCAACACCTTCTGACACCACAAATTCACACAGGCAGATGGAGGAAAAGAATAAGTGTCTATGGATTCACACTGCCTAAATCAAAAGCCACCCAGAAGTAATTTCCATTGCACAGGCTTAAAACTGATGCAACCCAGAGCTGTGCCAGCTCCTAACTGATCGATAAGTAGATTCAGTAAAGCCATTGCAAATGTCCAGCTTTTAACTGGCGCATAAAGTTTTATGAAACCGGATCATCACATAAACAGTAACAGCATGTAAAAACTGCAGCAACCAGACCAACAACAGCTTAATAGTAATCCTGACAGAACATATTTCATAAGAACCTGTTTACCACTGATATCCCTCATGAACTTGTATTGGAAATAAAGGCTGTTAAATTGCAGTCAACCCATGAAATTATTACTACAAACATTCATTATTTTATGAAGCAGGCTATTGACATTCCTTAGCCTGCAGAAAGAATTATGAACTCTTGTTACACTAGTACACTGCAGCTTGGCTTTAGATTATAAATTCATCACTGTGTTCATAAGCTCTCGCCAGTGTTTCATTGCTTATGTGTAAAACGTGTACACATTTACCAGTCTTTCTAGAATCACAACTAGATAGAAATTATTATGTTAAAATGCTAGGGTTTGGCATTCGTTCATGTGCAAAAATGAAGCTGTAGTTCTGCTAAAGATGAATTACAGGATTGCATAAAACAAGGCATACTTTTTTCATTGTGTTAACAAATAAAGTGAAACTTAGTGCACGACTATCTGTACCATGCTGGTAAGCCAATTTATAGTCTTACAGGGTTTATTCATAGGTCAGAATTAATGCCTGTGAGGTCAGATACTGAAGCCTTGTCTACAGACACTCATGGAGCTTTGTTGACAGAGTCTCTCATGTAGACCCAGATGGGGCAAATAGGAGATGCTTACTGTTGGGCAGATTTCCCGGGCAGCTCCCTGAAAGATCTTTTCTTTCGGAAAAACTGCCCACAGTAATGGTTTTGCTGACACCATGACATCTACCAGAAGACGTCTGCTTTCTGCATTGACTTGAAGGTATCAGTAGAACTTTCTGAATGTAGACCTAGCCTAGTACTGTAGGGGATACATATGTAGGGTAAGAATTAAATCATAGAATGGATTTAATTTACTCATACTCTATTCGGCGCTTTTTTTTTTGGTTTTTTTGAGCCAATGGAGTTTCCATGGTTTCCCTTGGCTTTCTATTTCATAACTGCACTTGGCTGAAGGACCAGGAATTTGTTCCTGTTTTTATTAGCTTAATTTTTGCTTTCTGTTGTTTGAAGTTTTTCTTTCCATCCTTCAGCTGTTCTTTGGTTTCCTTGAAGTTTCAATCAGTGCATACTTGAAGGGGTCTGAAGCTGGTGATGTTAGGCTTTCCAAAGTTCTCACAGTCATCAGTAAATAAAGTGGCTCTAAATATTCGTAAGTGGGAAGGCAGAAAAAGTCCAAAAGATTGTAAAGATTCACACTGGCTCTGGGGATCACCTCGAGGAGATCTGAAGAAGGAAGCCAATAGTAATGGAGGTTCTGCCAGCATGAACAATTTCTTTTCATGTTCTCCCAGAAAAAAAACCTCTTCCTCAAGCTTGTGAGTAATCTCACAAGCAGTTCTTATCTTTATCCTGTTTAGAGGAAAGTATCCTGCTCTGTCATACACCCCCTCAGTGAGTGACAAGAGATGATGTTGATCACTGTGTCAGGCATTTTCCTGTTCTGTAAGTTGTTTTATTTAGCTTTTCATTAAAGAAAATTTCAAGTGAAGTCCACTTAGAAGAGTTGGTTTTGTTGAGTACTCTCTTTGCCACACTCGTGCCGCAAACAGATGGATGATTGGTGATGTACAGTAGTAAAATACTTTTCTTATCTAGAGTTTTGTGAGATACCATATGTGCTCATGCAGATGATAAAAGACAACACAATATTCCAAGAGTACTGGAGACTTCTCTGATGTGAACTGATAAATCAGTCCTGATAAGAGCAAACAGAGCTCGAGTTCAAACACAGATATTCAATTACATGAGATTGTCTCTTGTCAGTGCATTCTGACAGACCCATTTAATATGTCAATATCTTTTCAAATTGGAATTGGATGTTGACAGCATAAATGCCATTAAAATTTTTCATGATTTGTGTTGCTCACTTGGTGTATATAAGTCTTGTGAATTTGGGGAGCGCTGCTTCTGCTAGCTTTGGAGGAATATTTGTATAACATTTACTTTCCACATTGTTAATCCAGGACATTAACACACGGTTGTTAATCTGCCTGGGAGATTTCTACATGGCATGCATTCAGACAAGGAATGTGGTATGATCTGTGTGTAGATGAAAACTAACAGAAGGTTCAGGGTGGAGTTGAATAATATTCCTTCTCATTTCAGACTAATTCCAACAGAAATTTGGAAAGAGGGGTCTGTAAGCTCTTGTTGCCCACAGTACACAGTACAAGAAAGTGAGTGAGAATTTCTCCAGTGTGACAGGGGAAAACAGACCAGTAGCACTGACAGTGGCAGCTGCCAAAGTGAGCCATGCTGAAGCCCGGTATTTCCAGTGATCCTTGATTCCTGCTCCAGCCTGCAGCAAGAACAACAAGTTGGCCAAAGCTTTGACAGAGATCTCCTTCATCCTTCTTCTCCTGGCACCATGGAAGAGCCAGGACAGCTTGTGAACTTAGACAAGAGTGAATGAGAAAACTGGATTTCATTTAGAAAACAGAGAAAACCTAAAATGAGTAGGCAAGACAGTGTGGAGAGAAGAGACAGACTTCCCATGTCCACCATGTTACTGAGGAGCGGGCCTGCCCGCCCAGGCCTGCTCTCCATCTGGCTACCTTCGAACAGCTTCCAGGGCTGCAGTGCCCTGAGAGAAGCCTTGGTCTCCATCACCTCCCACCCCTCATGCTGTGGCTGTCCCCAGAGTCTGAAGCCCAGGTCTCCTTTCCTGCTCTGCTCACATCCCCCCTGCCATCCGTCTTCTCCTTTACAAGGACTGCCTTGTACCCCTGAGGGAACATCACTCTGCAAAAACATGTGACATTTTAGGTCAAATGGGTGAAAAACAATGTAAAAGTAAAGGAAAACTGTTCACACTTTAGCAAAGAAAACTTTTTAGATGTGTTGAATAATAATTTCACTATAGAGTCAAGTGTTTTCCACAGACATAACGCAGGAGATTTTGGTGCATACATACGTCTCTAAGTATTCCGTGAGTATCTCCATACAGAACTATACATACAGATTCAACCTTCTTCTGCTCATAGTTTGGGCAGCCGGACATGAGCCCTCTCCTAGTCTCTCCAGTGATTTGAGCTAAGCCTTGCTGAAAAGCAACATCCGACTGGGTTCTGTAGTGCAACATGGCTGTCAGACTTGCTGCAACGCTATTACACGGGAAAGCAAACTTGCATGTGCTTTGCATGAGGGCAGGGCAAGGTCCTTTCTGCCAACAAAACACAACATGGCTATGCCCCCAGGTATTAAAAAGGGAGCTAGAAGACTTTTCTTGCTGAAGAGTAGTGTCCCATGCACAAGGTCAATTTTTAGATACTAAGGTTTTGTCCACTGTTCCAGATTTTGTTTTGAACTACCATCTCATCTCATTCTCCAAGGAAGTTATAACTTTTATTTGAATGAGGTATCCTCCTCCCATTCTAATTTATTTTGTGATGGAAAATTTCTCTTTCAATTTCTTAGTTTTATATTTTTTTCATCAGTCCTGTCAATGAATGTAGTGTGTGCATTCTTTGAAAGGATCCGTGTTTCTCCTCTATTAGAGGACATATTGCCTGTTACACTTGTGCTCAGATGAGTTTCTCCTTTAGTTGCACATGTAAGTCTAGCAAAAATAAAGGGTCTGCACATTTGAAAAGGTAAAGTAATTTACTAGTATTTGATATATTTGATATACGAAGCTTTTGAGGGGTAACTATGTATCACACCTACTTCAGCTGAAGATCAGTGGCATAGTGTTACCATCTTACTATGTGAAACGCAGAATTCTGTGTTGGTTTTGATGTACAATTTTCACAACTGGGGATAAAGAAGCCTGTCTTCTCCTGGGAATCATTTTCATCTACTCGTATGAGAAACACTACGTGTTAGTAAAACACCATTATGATGTTGGCTTACAAAAATTTTAAATACATTTCTATTTTCTTTATAAAAAATGCCTTTAGAGTGTATTTCATTTAAAGTTTAAGTCACAATTTCATTTTTACAAGCAAAGAGAAAATTCAGCATATCAGAAATACAAAGTTCTTCCTTATGAATCGTTGAGACCCCTGGAGTTTGGGACCAAGGGGACTAGATAACACTGCAGACAGCAGGGAGAAGCACAGGCTGCCATGGCTGAGGCAGCCTGCCTGCCATCCCCACTGACACCCTGTGCTGGGACAGTCCATGAGGTGCTGCAGCACAGCACCCTGCATGGGATACCCAGCCAGGCTGAGCACAGGCGAGGGACTGACACATCTGAGGTGGATGTTGGAAACAACAGACACGAAATCACTGCTTTCCCTAGAAAACTGGACAGCTAAAATGCAAATAACTGGCAGAGAAATTCAGTGATGCTATATTTGCAGGATTATTTTCAATTGCTGCATTCATCAGGAATGCGACTCAGCGTTCCAACTTCGCTTGTTAGTTATACAGTCATATAACATAAACTGGAGGTGAATTAGTTGGCTCCATAGTTTGGCTTCCAAAATGTAAATATTTTGAAATTTTGTGGTGAGAATCTATGTTCACAGTCCGAGTTTGTTTGGAAGGTATGTGCTAGTTTGGGAAATATATCCCTCAAGCAGACAGTAATGCCGCCAGAATCAGAAACACATGTATTTTTTTGCCTCAAGTTAAGCATGGGTTTGTGTGTGTGTGTGTGTGTGTATGTCTCAAAGACTGTTACAAAGGTGTTATAATTGATTTCTTTCTAATATGTTTAAAACATTTTCTTATGCTCTGTAAATTTTCCTATAACAACGACAAATCTTCCGGTGAGACAGTTGTTTGTGCGAAAGTAGAAATTAACAAAAGAAAAAATCAAACAAACAAAAAACACGGGAAAAGAAAACGTTATCTTCCACAGGAATCAGAAAGCAAAAGCATATGTGCATACTTCATTCTGAAAATATTGCATAATTGTCACTAGAAGTCAGCTGACATTAGAGTTACAAAGTGGATCCCAAGATACTCTCTAGGAAGCTCTACCTGTATCACTAAAAATCAGACACTAAAAAAACACCTCTTTTCCAGTGAAGACAGATGCAAAAAGCTTGTTTGGGTACAGCAGGGCAGAAATACACTGATGACTTCTTGTTATTTTCCTTAAAATGAATTGTTTCTTTGTTTCATTTTGTCTAGAAGTTTCAAAGCTTCAGTGTTGAAACAAAAGATGTGGTGAAGAGATTTGGGATAAGATTATTTTATTTCTGACAAAGTTTGCATTTTTTTTCTTTTTCTAGAGATTAAGATTTAAGACTGTTTATTTACTTATCTTACCATTCTTCTTCCAGAAAGATGTGATGCATTAGGTTTGGCAACTTGGCAAAAAATCTCAATTTTTCACCCTTGTAAATTTTACAAAGCTAGTCTGTGGTGGCAGGCCCCCCTAATGAAGAGATGTTGATCTATTTTCCTCTTGTCACAAATACATTTCTTTAATTTTATCCTTTTCTGAAGTGACATGCAAGCCAAAGATTCTTATTCATATACCAGCATTATAGTGCAAAGATTGAAGTGAAAATATTTCTATTAGAAAAAAAAGAACTAGTTTATCTGTTAATTTTTATTGGTGCATGTAAGCAAATTCTAATAAAGTATAAAACCACGCAGTTGTTCTTTTGGGGCAGGAGATTAGGTACTTAATGGGAGTCTGATGTGTAGACTTACCTGCTGTTCCTCAGAACTCTGCTGAGATAACAAAAAGAATACTGCAGCTCCAGTCCTATCAGCTTCCTAAAGTCTTCAAGCAGTTCCTCATGAACAAGCTTACAGCTTGAGTTCATCTGATAACTCACACATGCTGACATTGGCTGTACAAATACTTCACTAGTAATATAGCTTCGACTGGCCAAATGGAAAACTATGCCCATCTTCACTGTAAAACTCAACCTCATGTATTATACCTCAACAGCTGGCATCATACCCCACTACCCCATTAAAAAGCTAGAGAGATACTGAGCCAGACCTAGTTGTATATTTTGTGCAGAGGTGAACAAAAAGTGGGTTTCCAAGAGAAAGAGGAAAAAAAAGAAAAAGGAAGGCAGGCATGTATTTTGTGTGTTTGATTCTTTCTGGCTTTGACAGGAAATTATCTATTGCCATTCAATTGCTAGTTGTTCTAAAAGTGCTGATATAGTACCTCAAACTTCAATACTTGATCATGAAATGACTGGAAATAAATATTGCAATACTATTCTTGATAACATGCTATTTTTATTTGAAAGTTGACTATCTTGGTGTAATGGATGATATTTAACTGAGCACTAGAGACTTTTACTTGAAACTCCATGGCTTTCTTAGGCCTCTTACAAGTAAAATGTACTATAGATTTATGATAATATAAAAACATTTAATAATAAATATTGTTTTCTTGATTATTGATTAGAAATGTGAACTATGAGAAGATTTTGCAAATTTCCAGGTTAAAAAATCCTAGAGAAAGAAAGTTTTTAGTAATAGATTCCCTTCCACCCTTCTAGTAACACTAGTTCTTTAAAATTCCCTAATTTGTACCACAACACTCCATAGTGTCACATATTAATGACATACATGACTTTTACAAACCCTGGTATTTTTCCAGTTCTTGATTATCTTGGTAAGTCTGAAATAACACAGTTCCCTTCCTAAATGGAAAAGAGTGGTTTTGTCCAAACAATGAGAGTTAAATACTTCCAAGCTCTTGGTAATATATGATATGAGACATAATCATGAATAATCCCCAAAAGAGACAAAATTGAGAGGTAAAGTGGTCAGGCAGGTACTGTGCCAATTTGCACTGCTTACCTGGAAGACTGTTGAAGCCATATCCATGTTATTAAACACATCCCTTTGATTCAGCTGTGGGATAACAGATGACAGCACTGCAGATAAACTGTCAAAAATTGACAAAAAAACACCTGCAGAGAGAAGGTAACTATAGTCCACCCAACCCTTTCTGAAACAACATGGGTAACCAGGTGGTTTCCAATCTGCTGCAGTCTTAAGCAAGATGTCAGAAGGACAAACAACATGCTATGGCTATTTAAGAAGGACAAGGAGCTCTGGTAAATTTCTGATGATGGTTGAAGAAAGACTGATTGTCAGTGGCTAGAAGAAAGTGATTAGCTTACCAATCACTATTTCTTCTGAGCAGTAATACGACACAAATTGCAGAATGAATGCACTTTGTAACAATCTTGGAGCCCACTACAAAATAAATTTCACTACTAATAAACATGTTGTCTTAAAAAGCTTCTTAAAGTCTCCATTTCATCTTTTGATGTGGGTGAGAAGCTTGTTTCTCAATCGTGGGAGCTGAGAGGTAGAGGAAGGGGGCGATGTGTTATAGAGTAAAACAGTCAAGAATACACTTTGATTACACCCAGTTAGCACTGGAAACATGAAGAGAACTCCTGTGATCTCATTGGTGCTGACTGACTCTTACTGTGACTGACTAATATATATGCAGTTTTACCACATTCACTTTTTCCTTACCCTCTTTATGGGCAGAAGGTTTGATCCCATAAGGTAAAAGTGGATGTTAATTTTAACTGTATACTTAACCTGTTTAGTCTCCTGCTGTTGAGTTGCTAAGACACATTTCTTAGAACTCTGGCTTGGTCAAAGTGGAGGTCAGCATTGTAAGTTTATGCACAAGAAAATACAAGCTCATAGTGCTAAAAGCTACAGGGCATATTGCATTTATCTGTATGCATCCTAGGAGTGTGATCAGTAACCAAGACAAATGAACTTTCATTAGTAATCTTGTAATATGATTTAATAATCTCCCTAAAATTAATTCTGTGTCATATATCAGTAGTCAGGCATCATTCCCACCAATATGGCTGTTTGCATTTAAAAAAGAAACCGTTTTGCACAGGCTTACAATGGACTGTCTAAAAAGAAAAAAAATATTTACCTCTTCAGGTTTGTCATATAAGATATATGTAAATATTTTAAAATGTAGTTACATTAATATAACATCATAAAACTATTTTGTGATCGTTTACCAGTGGCCTGAAGGAGAAGGTCTCATTCTCTCCCCAAAAGCTTAATAATATTCCAACTATGATGTTTAAGAAGAATTAAATTTTTATTATTATTATTATTGTGAGATTATACCCACTCTGAGCAAAACCTTGGTTAAGTTAATGCCTGTATTTATACCTTCTTGAAGAAAACCCCTAATGATCTCCCTAAACAGCAGGAAGGGGACTGTGGTCATGTATGTACCTGGCTACGCTGGCTCTACAGTAATTTCACTGTGAAATGCAGGCACCAGAGCCTGTTCCCAGGATCCTCAGTGGGTTATAAGCCTGACATAAGACACACACTGATGCTGCATAAGATGTGCCTAACATTCCTGCAATCAAATTTTGTTTGATTTTGCTGTGTAGACCTAAATTTCATTTGGGTAGGGAAGCCTGTGGCAGGGGGAAAAGTCACTCTTTATTCCTCCCCAAATGGAGATGTTTTGTTTTGGTTTTTTTTTTCCATGGTTGAGAACTGTGGCTCATTTCTTTGAAAGACATTGGAAACAATTAATTTCTTATCATGCTTCTCAAATGTAAGAGTAAGTTGTGATGAGATAAAATGTAAAATGTATACGATTTTAAGTATTTTTTTTTCTGACTTTTTGTTAATTTTTAATAGCATACGTCTGGAAAACAGAGATCTTCCTGCCAGTGGCCAAAGAGCTTTAGAAGACAGTTCTCATTTTTGTCTGTGCAGAAAGGGTACCCTGAAGCTACTGATGTAAACGAGCCACGAGACAAGTGATTATCAAATATAAGGGAGGGATTGTTGTCTCAGGTTGGGCTAAGACTTAGGAGTGCGATGTACCTGTTACAAGCTGGTCATGGTTAAGAGCTTAATAATCTGACAGTGCGTGTTCTAGGACTAGCAGGGCAGTACAGCCTTCAGTTGCTTTTACAATTTTATTCTTTGTAGGAAATCAGCTGCAAGATAGATTAGTTTTAACAGAGGAATGTAATTCTTTGCAAAAAGGCTAGCTTCTAGGAAAAAACGGTATTTCAAATTTTAACTAGCTTCAACAGGAGACAAAAACATGGCAATGTGATAGTACATGCCAAGTATGAACACAATAAAATATTCCGTGCAGATGAGGTTTTAATATAGGTGGTAAAGAAATAAACTTCACAGTGTGGTCTTGGTAATTTTGCAAGCATAAAACATAGTGCTAGATACAAGTTCATGTTCATTTCATTTTATCTAAGACTTTCTATGGCCAGAGAAGGTCATTGTGATTAAGAAGAAATGGGATAATGGACAAATTACATGGAAATTAGGTAAAATTTGATTGTTGTCTCTTAGCCTGCTCAACCCTAATTCAGATTCCCTCATAGTTCAACACCCACAGTGACGGGTTTGGTGTAGAGAGACAAACAAAGTTGTTCATTTTGGGTCTGAATACAGGGAGACAAAAAAAACATCCAGTGCTTTCCAGTACTAGAGCTACTCTAGAGCTCCCATTAGTGCAACTCAGTGATGGGAAAAGGAGAGGGTTCATCATAAATGAAGCCACAGTTGATTCAAATATTTGAACTATAGTATAAATAAGGCAACCTTTTAAAGGCAGCAGAGCTATTAAACAGTAATGAAGAACTGAAAAGCAGCTCTGCGTAATCACCATTCAGCTAAATGATGATTTCACAGATGGAAGAACAGATGAAATTCAGCCAAATGATTTTAGGGGCAAATGAATAGGCAATAATGTACTTAGGAAGCATTAGGCTTTCTTCATTCTCAGAGACAGTGACCCATTGTTCACAATTAATAAACCCTGAGGCACAAAGAGGACAGAGATAGTGGCTGCCTAAGATCTGTTCAAATACACACAATAAAACAAGCATAGAAAACCCTATGTTACACTGTATTTTAACATAAAGCAGAGCCTTACTTTCATCGATTCAGATTGAAATGCAAGCCTTGCTAAATTATGACAAGTTACGACTCTACTGGATGTGATGAAAGTCACTTTTGCTATAAGTAAAAGGATCATTGGTTAGGTAGCAGTTTAGCTTTCCTTTGCTCACAGGCCTTCCTAGGGCTGAAACAAGCAAGCATGCAAAAGAGTCACAAGCCCTTCAATGCCAGCTTGTCCTTGAGAGCTGAAAGCTCAGAAATAGCGCACTATTATCTGTTAGTAGTAAAGCAAGTCAAAAGTGAGATATGCATCGCATGGCAAGCACCTGAGCCAGTAAAAACCCCAACCGATGGCTTCAAGAAACGAGTGACTATTTTCATTTTGATAATGATCACATCAGTAAGTTTGAAAAAGGAAAAATATATGACTGTAAATACCACTGTGAGGAAAAGCAAATGCTAATAAGTCCAGTAGTTCATCTTCATATGTGAGTGAACTTAGAGAAAATTGTTACAAGTTTTTTTCTCTGGGAAGCACAAAATAAATTGCCATTTTTTTATATATATATTATTTTTTGAGTCACCTAGCAGTGTAATTATTACTTTTGTTTCAGAAAAATGGCCAATTACATGCGCTTTCTTTGGAGGATATTTTACCCTCTAATACATGTTAAAAGCTAGTTTTCACACTGAGACTCTCAGGTTAGTGGTCTAAAAATCTGCAGCACAAGTAAAGGACAAGAAAATCTTTGCAGTAGTTGTACTGTGGAAAATTTGGGGTTTGGGACTACCATTATGAATATTTTAAATTTCTGTGTTAAATAAGATGCTGCAGGACATAAACAATATAACTTTAGAACTACTATGGTCTAACACATCTATCCTTGGCAAGCCGGTTTCCTTCCTCTATAGTTCCCCACTAGCTGGCTCTGCTCTATCTCTACAGAAGTTCAGACCTGCAAAATCACAGATGTCATGGAGAAAAAGAATAGGGGATAGCTGTTTCTCTGTTTGTGAAATACCAGAACTACAGGACATCTAATCAAATCATCAGGCAGTGGGTTATACGAAGGAATCCAAAGGAGGTACTTTGTGGCAAGTACAGCTGATGTACATAAGTCATTCACATAGGATAATGAAAACAAACAAAAAAAATATCTAAATGAGTTCAGAAGATAACCAAAGTCATGGAGGATAACTCCGCTGGACAGAAGGTCAGTTCTTGAGATGAACAACTTTTGTAACCAAGCACTGGGCGACCACTGCTGATTGCAGTTTTCTGGTTAAGGACTGAAACTAGAAGGCTACAACCTGAAAGTGTTGTGATATACTTGGCTTTTGATTATATTCTTTCCCTTGATATTTTCTGCTAGCCAGTGTCAAGTGGCACACTGCAGCATGAGTCCATCTTCACAGAATCACAGAATCACAGAATCCTAGGGGTTGGAAGGGACCTCGAAAGATCATCCAGTCCAACCCCCCTGCCAGAGCAGGGTCACCTAGAGTCCATCACACAGGAACGCATCCAGGCGGGGTTTGAATGTCTCCAGCCAAGGAGCCTCCACAGCCTCTCTGGGCAGCCTGTTCCAGTGCTCTGGCACTCTCACAGTGAAAAAGTTTCTCCTGATATTCACATGGAACCTCCTATGCTCCAGTTTGCAACCATTGCCCCTTGTCCTATCATTGGTCGTCACTGTAAAAAGCTTTGCTCCATCATCCTGACACTCACCCTTTACATATTTGTAACCATGGATGAGGTCACCCCTCAGTCTCCTTTTCTCCAAGCTAAAGAGCCCCAGCTCCCTCAGCCTCTCCTCATAAGGGAGATGTTCCACTCCCTTCATCATCTTTGTGGCTCTGCGCTGGACTCTCTCAAGCAGTTCCCTGTCCTTCTTGAACTGTGGGGCCCAGAACTGGACACAATACTCCAGATGTGGCCTCACCAAGGCAGAATAGAGGGGGAGGAGAACCTCTCTTGACCTACTAACCACCCCCTTTCTAATGCACCCCAGGATGCCATTGGCCTTCTTGGCCACAAGGGCACATTGCTGGCTCATGGTCATCCTCCTGTCCACCAGGACCCCCAGGTCCCTTTCTCCTACACTGCTCTCCAGCAGGTCAGCCCCCAGCCTGTACTGGTGCATGGGGTTGTTCTTCCCCAGATGCAAAACTCTGCACTTGCCCTTGTTGAATTTCATTAAGTTTCTCCCCGCCCAACTCTCCAGCCTATCAAGGTCTCTTTGAATGGCAGCACAACCCTCTGGTGTGTCAGCCACTCCTCCCAGCTTAGTGTCATCAGCAAACTTGCTGAGGATACATTCTGTACCCTCATCCAGGTCGTTGATGAAGATATTGAACAACACCGGTCCCAGTACCGAGCCCTGAGGGACTCCACTAGTTACTGACCTCCAACTAGATTCTGTCCCATTGACTACACCTCTCTGACTTCTTCCCTTTAACCAGTTCTTGATCCACCTCACTACCTGATCACCAAACCCATACTTTATCAGCTTATCTACAAGGATGCTGTGGGAGACAGTGTCAAATGCTTTACTGAAATCGAGATATCTTGAGATTTTAATCCCATTTTAGGGCAGGTTTATCCCTAGTTTTGGGGTGTGTCACCTTGCTGATGACTTTGTGCAGTCCCTGCATTCATGACACAGTATGTGATGTTTGTTTTCTGTGAGGCATTGGTCACATCTTCCTCTCTTTGGAGCCAAGGAACAGGCCAAGCGCTGCATTCATGTTGCACTGTAAGTTTGAAAAACATGGACTAGAATAATTTGGCCCCACCATCCTAGATACCTAAGAAGTACCCTCTGGGCACAAGCAAAAGGTGAGAAACTAATGGTCTGCGTATGTGAGCCCTTAAATAGCACGTGACATCTGGTCTCTTTCTGGACATGAAAAATCTCTACAGGTACGCAAAACAGGTTATGGGATGGAGATTGTGACAAAGCACTATAGGAAGATGACTGCTGAATTGCCAATAGAGGAGCAAAGAAGCAAACAAATGAATGTGTCATTGCAGCCCTTGAACCTGCCTTGCCTCTAGCAAAGCTGAAGTGTAGAAATACTCTGTGAGTTACTATGACCTGAAATGTGATTGAGAGTTGCAGAAGGCTCATGCAAATGTTTTACCTTATTGTGTAAATATGATAAGTGGCAAGCCTGTGAATAGGAAAGCTTCAGTGTGCCTAATGTAGTGTTTAAGATGGAGAAGGCTCATGGTGGGACCACTGCTTGAACTCCAGAAGGTTTCCAGAAGTTGTGAAGGACTGGAAGAATTTTGCTGGAAAAGGAGGAAGATCTTGGGGAAAACTTGTACAATAATGACTTAACAAAAGTAAACAATAAAGCTAATTAGCTATAGCTCACATGCACAAAACAGATTTCTGAAAAAAGTATCCTGTTTTTGCATTGTCATAATGACAAATAGAGTGGGTCATTATGTGGGTACCAAAGATGGAGCAAAACTGAATGCCAAGATACTTAATGGATGTTTCCTTGCGTTTGAGTGAGTTTCCTCTTTAAAATAATAGAAAAGCAATGTTATCCAGGCTGGGGGTGGGGTAGGGGAGGGAGGAAGGTACCGATATTTTTGGCTTATAGATAAAGAGGTGTCATTTCTGAAGGTCTTAGTATGTAAGTAGCAGCAATATGGGCATGCAGGTAGAGAAAAAAATATCTTTTTAGAGATAAAGCCTGTGAAATGAACATGATATTTATGTTAGGCATATTGTGGTATAGTTATCACAGCACTGTATTAATGAAATGTGCCAGTATATATTCAAAGTTTATTAAAAATTCTGCTGCTGTGCTGCAATGAATGATCAGTACCCAAATAGCAGAAATTTTGTAAATAAAACTTCTGTTGCTGTTTTGGTAATGCTATCATACCTCATGTTTCCTTTAACTTCTCTAATCAGAGCATGTCTGAACAAACTAAAACTTGAGATTATGTCTATCATGGGTTTTTTGAGTTGAAGATTTTTGCAGCTTAGTTTTTCCAGTATACTTTGAGAGAATCTTCCAATGACGAATCACCATTTCACCACAAATTAAATATCAGATAAAATTAGTCTTTCCCTCTCCCAAATGACGTGAAAAACTAGAATTTTCTTCTGTATTCGTACATCTCTAGAAGTAGAACCACAGAGAAGAACCATATGGTTTGACTTTTCTGTTACTTAATAAGAACAAACAAATGACTGCTGCTGCTGCAGTGAGGGGAAAAATTGTATGCTTTAGTGCTCAACAAAATGTCATGAAAAATGTGTCATAAGCTGTAAACTGTGCACACAATGCTGTAAAAGAGGTTAAACTGAAAGATTAACATACACTGCCCTCCCATCCCGTGGAGTATTGAAACTTAAATGTGACCTTTTGCATAGGCAAATTCTGGGAAAGGTTAAAAATAGAGCTTTGTGCATGTAGCTAACACAAAAGTGGAACAAATTGACTATATTTTAAAGAGCAGGATAGAGCAGGAGAGGGCAAACATTTTAGACTTCAGGTCATAAAAGAGGAATTTTTGTCAAAGTTAAATTGCCAGATTTTAACTCTTGAAAATTACATACCTGGAGCAATGCACACTTAAAAGCTGCTAACTCTGTCAGCCCTAAAACTCTACAGGGAAGAAAACCAAACATGTTTCTAGCCTTTATGTCTTTAAGCAAAACTAGGACTAAATCCTTCAGTAAAAACTTTGTTGCATATGAATAACAAGTCCTTTAACTTGGCTCAGAGGATGATGAGAAATCTATAAGAAAAATTAATGGGGGTTGACTGCTGATGGGGGTAGATAGCTGACTTTCTTTGGGACTTTTAATGTCTAGAGCCATTGGAATGGAAGAAATAAGAATAATCAAATTGTGGGTCCTCCCGTGTAAGCAGTATCCCGGGTTTCTGGGAGGATATGACTGCCAGAATCCCGAGGCAAAGTTGCTCAGAGAGCCCACCACATCTCTTGTCTTCATGCTTTGAGCATAACGGCAGCACTTCCATGCAGTGCCAGTGTTCTGAGTTGAGCTGCACTCTTCTTCCATGTCGCTTTTTAGAAACTTGGGCAGAAACCCTGTGCTATGGCGTGGATCCAAGTCCATCCCAGCCTGTCCCCTCTGGCTTGGAAAACAACACAACCTGGCTAGAAAACTGCTCAGAAAAAAGGAAAAAGTAAGGAATCAGGCTGCCTGTAGAATAATCCTGTATTATTCAGGTTGCCAGAATATGCCAATTATTGTCATTTAATGCTCCAGGTGCTCCACTTGGCATGAAAGCTGTGGGCTGGGGCAAAGGAGAAAATTAGAAAAGTTCCAAGATCTCATTAAGATCTCCTCTGAAAACTACAGATCTATGTTCTGCAAAGAGATATAGCCATTTATTCCAATTTGAATACTAAATTCTTTGTTCTAGAAAAGCACACATGTTTGTAGGGATCTTGGTGCAAGAAGTCACAGTCATGTGTCAGACCACCAAACAATGCATATTCCACCATTATTCTCCAGTTTATTCAAGTGCAATTGATTCTATTGTAAAGTTTAGTGAGCAAGAAGATAGAATAGGGCTGCCAGAAATCAGGCTTGATCCTGGCTTATTAACAGAAAAGTTAATCAATAGAAGAAACTGAAAAACTAGCTGAACTGGTTTTTCAGGGGCACACTGTAAACTGAGAAAAGTGAGAATGAATAGAAGGGCAGTCCTGGGAGTGGGAAGGACAAGAGAACCCGAAATGCAGACTTTCAGTGTTTTATCACACACAGAGACTGTGTGATACGCAGTAAGGTATTTAACCCACCAACTGTAGTATTATACACAAAGTATGTAGATGAATATGGCATGCTGGGTATAGAGGAGGAACCTGACAGAGGGCATCAGTAGTGTATTTTTAGTGTGGTACTTGGGGTTATGAGAAGGCAGCCTCACTGGACAACTCTGCCAGAAGCAGGGGGCAAGTGCGCCCTTTACTGCTGGGTGGTTGTCAATGACACAAGGGAGCTGGCTTCAGAGCCCCAGCTCTGGTGGTCTGGAAGAGTGAAGATTTTATATATCCTGCAGGATCCTGAGCCTGCTGTCAACACTGAATCAGGGAGTTGAAACCTACAGAAAAGGTGGCAGGGCTGCCTGAAGAAGGCCACTCTTTCAGTTCTGCTGTACAGCATTTGGAAATTCAGTAAAAATTAAAAAATGTACTTCCAGTAGGGGAAAACTGCTTAGTTTGTTTCACGTTTTCTGTTAGAAATGTGTGGCTCCATGTTCATCCTTCATACAAAATGCTGAATATATAATGCTGACAGGTTTATGGAAAATCCACCCTCTATTGAATGTCTTCAAACACAGATGTGGTGTTTTTCCTGTAAAGAACAGGGAACTCATTGCTCAAATGCAGGCTATTTTCCTATAACCCTGGAGACCACAAAGGAGCAGGTAGGGAGAGTTTGAAAAGGAGGTTACAAAGCACGGCATGAGCTTCTAAAATGGTGTCTAAATTTGAGGAGTTCCAATAAACTTTTATGGGAATGTTTTCTCTTTCTCCCCTTATTTTAAGGAAAAGGTCACAATTCTTGTTCAATGAGAGCCACCTGTTTGGTTTCTGTGTGACACTTCAATAGTTAACTAGCTCAGAATGCTGTTTTGCTTAACAAGTGTCTGCATCATGTGGGTGAGGTCTATTTGTATGAGGGTTATCTAGAACTGATGTTATAACAAATAACAGTTGTACACAAAACTTTACCTCAGTGGAAACAAGAAAGGTAACTCATGCTGCAGGCTGGGATTAAACAAGAAACTTAAATAAGGAAAAAATGCTTGCTAATATCCAACATTTGATACCAGAAAAGCAACTGGTATCGGCCTTTTAAGGAAATGCAGAATTTGAAACTATTCACTAACACACATGCTTACAAACTTTGATTGACTAAGCATCACTTGTTTTTGACAAGCTGTGAAATGTAATAGATTGATGGAATGAACAGTTCTTTAAAAAGCAGGAGCTTCATGATTTAAACGGGTTTTGTAACATAAAGTAAGGGTTTGTATGTTAGTGCTTAACTAAAGATGTGAAGAAGGCAGCAAATGGAAGAATAGCCTGGCAGTAACCTCCATATAGCATTGGACTATGCAAAGCATTAAAGTGGCAGGCAATAAGCTATACCTGACTGTATCACACAGAAATATAAAGTCAGATTTTCTTCTGGATACCTTTCTTTAAAGACTGAAACAGTGATCCACATCAGAAGTTTTAAATTGCTCTACCGAGTTCCTATTGGCCCTCTTAACAGAACAGCTTCTTGGTCTATTTGAAAAGGAATCATTGGATGTTCATTGTTTCTATTGGCAGACATGTAGCTCACTTAGAGGATTTGCTTTTTTACAGCACCTTGATATTGCTGCATTGCATAGGGATTTTCCTTCACAGGCATCAGAGACTGTTAATGAAGCACCTTTTTTTGTGAAGACTTGTATGAGAGGAATATAATATACAAATATATTTTTTTATTAGAATGTACTCTTACCACAAATTTGCATGCTGTTATCAAGAGGAAAGCCTGCAATTCTTTCCAAAGAAACAGTAATGGTTAAAACCCCCAAATCTTACCAAATAACACATTGTTTTTCCAAGCTAGGTAAGACACTTGATAGAAAAATATTTTGAGCCATTTTTGTGCTGTGGTAACAAAGGAGTGAACATGGGTTATTGCTAGCACAGGACAGTTGTCAGTGTGCAAGTTGGCAAATCAATGAAATAAAAAAGTTTCAGGGCAGACAAAGGTGGAAATTAGCAGAAGAAATATAAAACAGGTAAGTCTTACTGATCAGAAAAAAATGGAAAGTGTTAGAAATGTCAGAGGGAGTTAACTAATTAAGTTCTACAAAGATCAATCATGGGACCTTTAATAAGTATGTATATTAAACATATTTGGCAAAACAACTAGAGGCATGGTGATGAAATGCACTGAGGCAAAGTTTGGAGACATCTTTAATAGAAAAAAGAAATTGGGTATTTTGCACAAAATTGATAGAGCAAAAATTGAGTAAAATTCACAGTACAAAAGGCAAGACCTTAAACTTGCATGATAGGCAGTATTGTAAGCTGGTAGTCTCAGTCTATTATGGCATAAAAGGAACAGAATCTGGCTGTAGCAAAGGTTATTTTAGACAAGTCTAGAATTTGTCAGAGGTGTTTCCTGTAGAGAATGAAACAATAATGGCACTGTATATTGCAGTTAGAAGACTTCTTCAACCTCATTTAGAGAAACTTATGCACTGTTGCTTCAAAAGGTTGCTCATTTTCACAAGGATAGGGATGTCCAGCATAATACCTGGAAGTTTTATTCCATGTACTAATGAAACCTTGCAGAAATAATAGGATTATATGTCTCTCATGTGCAGGCACATTTAAAAATATGCCACAAGAGAGAACAGAGGTGAGAAGAGAGAATAAGAATATTTTCTGTCCTGCGTATATGATAGCATAAGCTGAATTTGATGCTGGAGGTTTGTTCTTTTTTTGTGATGAACATGATGTAGAACGTGATTTTTCTCATAGTTTACAAGAAGCAGATTGAAAATAATGGGAACACAGAAAATATCAGTAATGGTAGATCATCTAGTAACCTGGGTGCTACTCTGATCAATAAATGGTACTGCTTAGTCCTTATTTAGTTGCAAAAGAAAAAAACAAACATGGTCAGTATTAAAAATGTCTTATTTTTAACACTGGAAATTTAGAGGACTTTTACCTTTTAACAAAATCATGCTTGTGCTACATAACGAGGGCAGGGGAACAGATCTAGTTAGCTGAAGCCTACAGCCCCTTACAACAGTCAACTTTGGCTTGTTTACCTGCAGATGTTAGAAAGACACTTTCAAAAGCCATAGGCATGGACATACTATTCAATAGTGATGAAGCAAAATTCTGTAAGTTTAAATTCGGTTTCAATTAGGATGTGGTTAGGGTTGAAATATACAGAATGAGTTGAAGCAGGGTCCCATTTTTCAGACAGCTGTTTGTTCTTTAGCATCCACAATGTGTACTTCAAACAGTATGAGGTTTAAGTTGATTGATTGAAGTGTTCATTTGATAAAATACAATAGAAAAAAAATTACAGGCATCAGAAAGCATTTAGGCACCTTTAACCATTAAGTGAGAATTAACACAAACCTATGAGGTAAAAATAGGAGAACCATGAACAGAACAAGAGTAATTGGTATTTGTTGAGAGGAAATAATAACTAGAATTGAGTAGCCAGAGTAGACACATATTGAGGTGTGCCATAACAGCTAGGATGGAAGTATGAAACAACAAGCAAGAAAGCAACTGCTTTTAAGGAGGATTGTTCTTTACCAGATGTTTGTAGCTGACTATTTAAATGTTGAGTGTCCTGCAGAATTGCCACCCCTCTACTGAAGACTGTCAAACTGGGAATCAAGCAGAGTGAATTTGGGAAAAAGGAAGATAAGTTCCTGGAGGGAAAGTGATGATTAGAAAGGTTAAAATACTTCTCAAACAAATCTGTTATACTGACACAGCTCTATGGTACAAGGTTCAATTGTTCCAATTACCATGTTCTTGCAGACTCCTACCGTGGAAGGAGCTATGTGAATGCAGCAGCTAATGAACAGGGAGAGGAATCAGATACATACCAGGGCAAACACTGCTGGTGTTCTGAGAAACTAATTACACCTGGGGGTGCTGTAATCCAGAATGGTAAAACTCTAGACTAGAGAATGCAGGATAATCATAAAAGATGTGCTTCATACTGTGGTATATCGTAAAGGAACCCAAGCCATCAAGGTATGGGAAAGGGGTACAGCCATATCTCTCTGAGACATGAATAGTGGAGATGACAGTTGTCAGAAATGAAAGTATACAAAGTTTAAGAGACAGCTGAAAAGACAAAAGAGTAACTTGCTTGAAACAAAGCCCATTAAAACTTAAAGACTTCATGGTTAGTTAAATTACTCTAAATTACTGAAAGATTAAGAACCATGTTTAAGCTGAGTATTTGTCTTTTGCACAAATACATTAACTATAGCCAATTAAATTTGCCTAATCAAGCTTACCAATGCTACATGCTGTTTCTCATTAAAAAGTCACTATTTTTAAAAAAAATTACTATTTGAAATGTAATGGTAAAGAGATTCTGTATGGATCTCCAAGGGTGCAGCCATCTGACTCCCTGGCTTACAAGTAAGTTGATGTCACTGCCTAGCATTTGTCCCAGGCAACATAAATTTTTGCTGTTGTTATTCTCTCAGCAACTGAAAATCACAAGGAAAAGAAGAGCTGATTTTTGTAAAACTGTGAAAGTGATAGAAATATCTCAGATTATATTACAGCACTTCTGCTCATGTTCAGTAGAACCAGGACTGCAACTCCAGTCTCAGAACAGCTCAGCTTGAAACATGAGGGCTGGACAAATACTGCAAAACCTTGTGGTAAATCCAGAGGAGGACTAACCAGACTTGGGATTTCTGAGCTGAAACGAGCATCATTTAAGATGATACAGATGTTACAGCTCTTTTTAAAGGCATAGGAATTTTTATGGTCTTTATTTCAAAGTACCCCACTGCAAACCCTTATGGATTAAGACTGCAAGATGGTTGCTAATGGCCTCAGGTGTGACTCTGCTTCCCAAGGGCATGCAGAGTTGAAGAAAGATCTATGCTTGTTGCTGAAATACAACTTGCCAGAAAGGCAGGTAACTTCTCAGATATTCTTTAGGACTTTTACTGTAAATATATAATATAAACTGATGAAGTCGGTAAAACTGATGTTACTTACTGTCTCCATGTTGGGAAGGCATCCATATTACTTCCCACTGCATGGAATCACTTCAAAGATCAATTCCATAGCTCCTGTGAAATAGGCTGGTGAATCATAGAATCATAGAATTATTTCGATTGGAAAATACCTTCAAGATCTTTGAGTTCAACCATCAACCCAGGACCCAGGACTGCCAAGTCCACCACTAAACCATGTCCCTAAGGGCCACATGTGAAGGGCAGGGACAGATCTGTCAGGAGCAGCCCACTGCTCTTTGTTTGTGTCCTGCCTATTCAGAGAGGGGAGGAGGGGGGATGTCTGAATTTTGCCACAGCAGATGTTGCCTAGAGACTTCCTGGTGCAAGTGTTCAAATTCATGACCAGTCTTTTCAATTTGGTGATAAAGACAAGGATGTATTTTAGGGACCTGGGAAGGTGAGCTGCTTCCTATGCCTCTCCAGGGATCTCTTTGTGGTGTATGGCCACAGGAGACAATGGAGAGAGAGACAGACTGAGGGTACAAAGCAGACCTTGTTGGCAGGTGTATGAGTAGCACCTACCCGGGCAAGGTGATTCCAATGGGAGACTGGATTTTAGGGAGAGTTATTCTCCATAATTTGATGTAAGAAACATACACAAGAAGGATTTCAATATCCATGTATATGAACAGAATGCAAATTTGCAGTGATAATAGCATAAATTAGCACCTCAGCTCACTAAAATCATAAATAGCAGTCAGTCCTGACTGGAGTTTTTCTTTCCTTGAGCACCAGGAGAATCTTTCAGTTAAAGACAAAACAAAACCACAAAAAACAGACTCTAAAAGCTGTCCTTCTTCATCTTCATTCACCTTCAGTTTAAGGTGTTGAAGGTGTATTTAGATTGGACTCTACAGATGAAATAAATATGTGGCTCAGAAGACTAATAGCTGGAAAATCCGTCCTCACTTTCTCACTGGTTTCAAGATTCTGTTGTGCTGGCAGAAGTTTCTGGAGTTGAAACACTAACCCTAGCAAAAACACATATGGACTAGGAGGGCTTATTAGCATAGAGCTGAAAGGAGGTATGTTACCAGAAATAGCTTCTGACACTATAAGGTAGAGCAACCAACCAAGTCATTCACTAATGTGATGCAGTTCATAAGGACACATCTCTCCTCAACACATCTGCTCCTTAGCTCCCATGTTTTCAATTAAAATTCTACTTGCAACTATGCTAACAGTCCTCAGCAACCCTTTCTATCCTACTCATTCAGTGGGAATCCCAAGCTTTTAATGAAGAACCAACTGAAAAAAAAGATCAGGGGTTGCACAACTGTCCAGAAAGGTCTGAAAGGCAGAATCTAAATCCTAAAATACAGCCTTCCTGAATGGCTTTTTAGCACTGGGCTACATCAGATGAGATGCACAAATATGGTCTTTGTACCTAAGAAGAGAACTGTAAGTTTATTTAGCCATGCTTCTGGGTACACAGTGAGCATGTTTAGCGTGAGCACCAATGGACAATCCTTTAGGTGGTACCTAAATGAGCTGCAAATTTTAAAAGTCAGTATTTTAACAATGAATATTTTAGTAATATTCTGAAAGTTAATAAAAGAGCAGGATATGTTTCTTCTGAAGGAACAGTAATACTTTTTGAGATTTTGCCCTAGTGACAAGTAAGTGGTTGAGTGAGGGATCAAACTTACTCATGTACTCCAATTTCAAAATGATCCTTGTCCCCCTCTGAAGAGACAGACTAACCTTTGAGAGCCTCTAATTTGTTTAGAGTTGTCAGTCCTGGAGGGTTTGCATTTTGTAGTGTTGAGAAAACAGAGAATGCTTACTGCCTGTCAGTTTTATTTTAGTCCGTTTTATACATTTGCACAAGCTTACAGTGAAAGACCTCACATTTTATATTAGCAAAGAGAAAGGATTAGGTTCTTGATTACACAGATTAGAAAATATTGTCCTTCTGTTATTGTGAGCAAAATCATCACCCTTGGGTCTGGTGAGCAAATGAATAATTTTCTGACCTTTTCCCTGCTCGCTGGCCTGACGGACTCTGGCATTTTTCCATGGCTATTTTTCTGCAATATAAAATTTACACAAAACTTTTGAGTGTGCCTGAATTTCAGTGTTGTCACCGGGCTTTTCTGGTAGTCTCCTGCAATAAATCTAAAGATGGACATCCTAAAGCCTGTGGACATAAGTTCCCTTCTCAACCCATTCAGGTCTTCAGGTCTCAATGACCCTATAACCCTTTTGGATAATTATGCTGGTACAGCTCTTCAGAAGTCTTGCTTGTAAAACCCCTGAGTTACTTCTCTGGAGCCACTGTATCAAAAAACAACCTTGCTGACAGAAGTTGTGAGTCAGTGGTAAGCTCAAATGGAACTTGGAAGTAAAGCAGTAATGTGGCAAGAAGTCGAATGAGCCAAGAGTTGTTTATTGGCAATTAAAAGCTTAAAAGCTCAAACTAGGCCTATAATCTGTACTTTTCATAAAAAGCACTGCAGGTCATACAAAGTGAAGCACTTGTTTAACAATTTGGGGATAGGGAATAGAAGTAAATCTTGGAAAGCTATGATTTTGCACTGCGGTCATGGATGCTTGACCACTTGTATCTTTAGCCTAGGCAGCCTTTCATGGTAGTTCATAGCCTCTCTGGGCTTGCATAAAACTCCCTTTAGTGATTGAAAAGAATCTAAATATTGGACATGTTTGAAATAAACTCCATCTGCTTCTGCTTTCAATTTATGTCCAGGTTGTTGAATAAAGATACATAGGTAACTTTTTTTGTTAAATAAAGAAGCTTTAAATCCATCTGGTTACACAAAACAAGCCAGCTAGGCTGGGTTTGGAAAAGTCAGAATAGCCTTCATATAAGAAAGCCAAGGGCAAGGTCAAGTTCACTTGTGCTAGTAGTACAGACAGCACCAACTGCCAGAAACATCCTGTGGTAAAATATATTCATACAGAAGAAGAGCAGAAGAAACTAACACAGTATTTCCTATTGATCCTGATCACCTTCAAAAGTCTGTGGAAATATGAACAGCCCTTATACTGTGCTCATTGTGTAATATGAGAATGCATATAACAGACATTTTGATAGCTTTCATTTAAAAACCTGTAACTATTAAATGTACCAATAAAAATGTTAAACTATTGGAAGCAAGCAAATAAAGTACATTTAAAGAATTGAAAAAGAGTCTTCAGTCTGTGAATTATAACATATAAATAAATCTAGACCAAGTGAGCAGACACAGAATTCAAACTAAGAAAGAGTTGACAATGATATTGAAATATTTATGGATGTAATTTTTAGCCTACTTAAGAAAAATCACTTCTTTGACAAGACAATGGAAGAGAAGAAATAAACAGACCTAAACCCAGGTACTAGAACCAATAGTGGGCTGATTGCCCAAGAAGCTGGGCTGTATTGCATGAACCAGCTAAAAATGTGCCCTTTAGGTGAACTTGACTAATTATAACGTGAAAATCACACCTTTAGAAGTTAAGATTCTCTCCTCTGCTTGAAGAGCTTCACCCACCGAGCTTGAGCAGAAAAATTAAAAAACACTGTACCTTTAAGTGAAGAGGAGGATATTCTACACCAATCAGCTTTAAGGGATTGTAAGCACCAGTAAACACCTAGGGAACAATGGATTTGCTAAATATGTTCATTTATAATGTATAAATGTATGACTGTTCCAATGCTGTGGGTGCCAGCTCTGTGGGAGTACCCCCAGCACCCCTTTCTGCACTGAACTGCTGATGAACTGCTGATACCTTGACTCTGTGTGTCATTGGCTTGCACACCGGGTAGATGAATCCCATTTGGGGACAACAACAACAGCTCTGTTTATGCTTTTATAGGACTATAAGCAGGCTTGACTCAACTTAAATTTTTAATTAAAATCTCCTTAAAATCAATTTCTGTTTATGCTTGCCAATGTCTACTGCTAGTTGTCATTTTTTGTTAACTTCATTCTCGCCTTTCCTCCAGTCTCCTGTATCTGCAGCATTTGCCAGTGGCATAAAGAAAACAGGAGGCAGAGTAACTTGGAGAAGAGTAACCAGCGTATTTTCTCACACTTCTTCATTCAAATGTTTTAATTGTCTTAATAGTGGACTTTTAAGAAATCCTATAAATAAAACACTACCAAGTGTTTAAGGAAAGTAGTGAAATCTACATGCAAAAACATGCATGCAGGAAAGGCCATGCCCTGTATACATATTTTAATGATTATTTGTTTTAAAAATGAGCTATATTACTACCTTTTTTTGCTATAGTGGTGGTGAAACTAAAGGTCACTTGTATTTTTCTCTTTAACAGCACTGCAATAATATGGCCTGGTCAGAATAAAACCGAAGTGTGACTTTTTTCACCTGTGTTAGAATAAACAATAGGGAAAACAAAGGAGCCAGTAACATTTGTAGAATACAAGTGAGCCAAAGGATATACTGAATCAAAATAGTTTCTGTGACCTTCACTATTAATTTATAATTTCTTTGGAAAAAATCTGGAGTAATGGAAGGAAGCAAATTAAAACTACAGACAGGGACAACATAGAGCTATGTGGAACCGCACTTTTGAACTTTTGACTTCTCTGTTGCCTTTTGTTTGCTAATCCATGTGTCAGAACAGTGTCCAGGATTTCTGAGCAGAGTCCTGCGGTTTAGACACACCTGACTGACTTTCGGTTGCTGTGACCACGTGCTTTGCATGCATGGCAAGTCTGTATCTCAACTGTTTTATTTAGCACTCCGCTTCTCCATGTGCAATGGTCTTTGGAGGAGTAGTCAGCTGATTTGGTGTTGGCTGCCTCACACATTCCTGACAATCCTTGTATAACACTCCACAGTGCATTGCAATGTACCTGCACTGGTGGGTTTAGGCAGCTCTATACCCTCACTATACTTGGATGATTTTGATAATATGTCCCTGGTTTTAATGGTAGCGGGCTGCTAATAACATCCATTGGGTGCAGGTAAATAATGGATTGATAACCTCCATAACCAAGAGCATGACACCCGGCTACCTGCCATGCCTCCCTGTGATGTGCACACCAAAGCAGTTTTCTGTGAAGAAACTGAAGAGTAGTCACTCATGTAAGTCATTCACCTCTGGCATGTGAGCAGGAGATGCTCTTTTTAAGGTCACTTTTATACTTTTTGTCTTTCTTTATTCTTAACATTGAGAAGATTGCAACAAGCACCTTTAGTAATGCTCTTAATACCAGCCAGCACTATAAAACACTAGAGATCTGTAAATGCTAGCCTAAGTTGGAAAACAGCAAATAACAGCACAAAGGGATGCTTGCTCTTCTTTACGGTGGTTATTCTGCATATGCAGTTGTTCTACTGACAGTACCCGCAGTACTTCAGTCCCAGAAGCCAGAAGTGAAGCCAGCTAAGTGCTGCAGTGCAGTATAACTAATAGCAGCCCTGCCATGGCTTGTTTGATATTGTCAGGAGCCTGCGTATAGTCAAGAGTCCCTTCCCATCTGCTACCTCCCATATGATGTACGCAGCACCTGTATCAAGACCTTTAAGCCATATAGATTTATTTGTAATACTGATACCTTTATAGCTCATCCTGAACAGCATGAGAGCTCTTCCCCTTTCTTCTCCTGACACAATACAAGAGACTCTCACTAAGAATGGCACCAACAATGAAAGATTTTAAAAGCAGGTGACTTGACACTTATACACTGCCTGACATGTTTTTTCCCACAGATGCAGCAGTTCTGGAGACCATCTCACCAAATAAATGCAGTCTTTCCCTGACTGGCCCACTACCTTCCTAAAAGGCATGTCTCATGTCCAGAACTCTTTTGCATCGCTGTCTCATTTTTTTTTGTCCCTGCAAAATTCTGGGAATCCAGGGAAGAAATGTAGGGAGAGAGTTTAATAACTTGACACTGCTTCTTGTCAGCTGTCTGAGCAGTCTCCTAACCTCAGGAGCTTTTGTGCAGCTCTGCGAATCTAGAACATATTTGTGAAACTGGCTTTAGACACTTTTTCTAGGTAAGCTCTGCAACAAACCAGTTCACCCTGACTTATTTATATTTCATTGCATTGCTATTCTGAAACAAAACACTAGGAGGTATTTCTGGGCATCACCTGACAGCATATTGCATTCCTCCAGCTCCACATACTTACCCTGACTTTAATGCACTGTGGCTGGTTGTGCAGAGGCACATCAAATAGCTTGTCTGAGGCTGAGCAAGCCTTAGAGTAACATTTTTCATACTTGAATTTTATTCTATAATTGAAACACAATTAGGAATAGACGGATAAGTAAACATTCAGGATCTTTACTTTTTGTGGGAGTGGGAGCAACAATTCAGAATTTACGGTTGAGATTAATTCCTGGGTTTTATACTTAACAGTTTTCATTTAAGGACCTAGCTCACCTATTAGTTCCTCAGTCCTGCGGAGAGATTTAATAAGAATACTTTTATGAGCCTGCTTCAGTGACAGCTATAATCTCTTAGTTTAATTTTCTAACTAAGGATATTTCCACTGCTGGGGCCTCACTGATCAGGTATCTGAACTTCAGTATCAGCATCATTTGAAATAACATCATGTGGGCTTCTTTTTCCTGAGTTGTAAATACTAAAGAGAGAAATAGAGATCGTCAGTTATGTGAGCCATGACTCAGCTCTCCTGCTCAAATTAGAAGTGTGTTAGTTCCATTAAATAAACAACCAGTTTGGCCAGTTTTCCTGAGCCCTCCCCATAGCTGAAAGCATGTGTAAGAGAAGAGGAGTGCGGAGATAAAGCATACTTTGCTTTCTAAGGCTATATGCATAACTTCATACTATGTGAAAAGAAACTTCAGGAGTCAAAGTGGTAGAAGTTATTCCCATACTTTCTTCCAAATTGTAAATAATCTGACAATCAGAGCCTCGCTAGGGAAACGTTGAAAGCTTTTCCCATGCCCAGTTACAAGGAGTATTTATTTTTCCATTAGAAAGGAAGTTTTAAATTGGAATGTCACATTAGGGTAATTTTATCCTAGAATTTCTACTGCATTTTTTTTTTTAATTCCATATCAGTATATCCCCTGCACCATCAGAGAAGGATTTGAGTGGTCTCACTGTGCTGATAGATTTGATATACCTAGTGTGCTTTAATGATTTCTAGGGTTTTCTTCCTTTCCCACATACAAAAAATTTGCACTAAAAATCCCAATTTTTATTCAAATAGTATAAAAAAATTTCTATGCTCTTGTGTAATCACAGAATCACTGAATTAACCTCATTTCTACATTAGATTCTTCCTATATTTTGCTCCTGAATTCTGCAATTTCTTTTTTCTTAAAGGTAAAATTTAATACACATTTTCCATTCCAGGACAATTCAAAATTGCACATTTCTAAACAATGGTTGCTTCAAGTTTTGTGACGACAGAACTAAACAGGTTTGATTAAGATTTCCAAGATGAGAGATGAAGAAGTGCCTTATATCTCCATTTAAAATTGCTTGTACATCAGGAACCTGATACGCAACTTCAGCTGCTACTACAACTTGTCTTTTTCATTAAAACATAGCTACTTGAATTAAAGGAAGAGTCCTTTCCTTCACCTTCCATCATGCTTTTTAGAGAATTTTATCATAATCTGTTGCGTAGACACTGGAAACAAGAATACTTTGTCCCAGTTAGAAAATTTAATAGATTCTGCTAAGTATTTCTTTGCCTTCCCTGCATCTGCTAAGAAATTGAATTCTTTGCTATTCATTCTCAAAAAGCTGTATCACTGCCTTTTTCACAGACTCAGAGTCAGTTATATGGTTTAGCAATCCATAGAATGAAATGGACACCATTAAGTTTCCATTGTGCTTTTGAGTCACAGAATCATGGAATGGTTTGGGCTGAAAGTGACCTTAAAGACCATCTTGTTCCAACTCTCTGCCCATGGTCAGGGACACCTCCCACAAGACCAGGTTGCTCAGAGCCCCATCCAACCTGGCCTTGAATGCTTCCAGGGAGGGGGCAGCCACAACACCTCTGGGCAACCTGTGCCAGTGTCTCACCACCCTCACAAGAAAGAATATCCAATCTTAAGCTTAAAACCATTCCCTCCATGTTCTATCACTACATGACCTCACAATAAGTCCCTTTTCAGCTTTCCTGTAGGCCCCCTTCAGGTACTGGAAGGCTGCTGTGAGGTCTCCCCAGAGCCTTCTCTTCTCCAGGCTGAACAACCCTAACTCTCTAAGTCTGTCTTCAAGGAAGAGGTGCTCCAGCCCTCTGATGATCTTTGTGGCTCTCCTCTGAACTTGATCCAAGTGCTTCGTGCCTCTCTTATGTTTGGGACCCCAGAACTGGACACAGCACTCCAGGTGGGATCTCACAAGAGCAGAGTAGAAGAAGAGAATCACCTCCCTTGACCTACTGGTCAAGATCCTTTTGATACAGCCCAGGATACCGCTGGCTTTCTGGGCTACAAGCACACACTGCTGGCTCACGCTGAACTTTTTATGAACCAACACCCCCAAGTTCTTCTCCCCAGGACTGTTCTCAATCCATTCTCTGCCCAGCTGTATTTGTGCTTGGGATTGCCCCAACCCGTGTGCAGGACCTTGCACTTGGCATTGTTGAACTTCATGTGGTTTGCACAGGCCTACTCTCAGGCTTGTCAAGGTGCCTCTGCATACCATCCCTTCCCTCCAGAGTGTCGTCCTCACCACACAGCAAACTTGCTGAGGGTGCACTTAATCTCTCCTTTAATTGCAATCACCAGTGAAGATCCTGACCGATGAACATAAATTGTCACAAGACTTCAAGGACTGAATTTTTTGAATTTGCAGTTTAGGGATTACTGGGCTTTATGAAGAATTAGTGCTTATGGTTATTAATTTTTTTTCTGAACTTTTCCATTAGCATTCCACCTCGAGGCTGCCCAATGCATTCATCTTATTAAAAAGCTGATATATTAAACTGATAAAATCAGACAATCTGTGTGCCTATTCAGAGTCTTGTGTTGCTTTTCTAATTCCTTCTCAAAGAACCTTTAGGTGAACTCACTGCCCATGTCTATTGGTTTCATTGTTGTGTTAGCTCTCCTTTACTTTTCAGTCAGCAAATATTTGTCATCTGCTAACCCGGACTTTAAAGCTTATTCCACTTCCTTCCCACTTCCCTTTAACTTTTGGCTCAATTTCAGAGTAAAAAGTGTTTACCCAGCTTTACTCAAGTGGATGTCCCTTCAGGTTGATTCAACTTGCCAAATCTTTACTAATTTCTCTTTTCCAAATTGAATTCTCAGTGCTATGCACACATAAATACTTATTTTATTGCCACCATTTATCAGTAGATGTATGATTCCTTTGCAATCTGAAGACAAAAACGTTTTGGGTTTGCTGCTGTATTACTCCCACTTTGAAGAAAGAGCTCTCATCTCTGGGGACCTAGAGTTTCACTGGATTATTATTCTTTTATCTTTCCTTCTGAATTCATTAGCAGATTGTTACTGTATTAATTTTCATTGTGTCCTCCATACTCACACATTGTTTCAGGAAAGTAAAATCATTGGCATGTTGATTTCAAGACATATAAGTAGCTCTTTCTAAGTGTATCTTCTTTATATTAAGTTCATTTAAGTTCATTACCTCATTTAGGTTTAGTATTTAATAAGCGAGGACTATAAAGTCCATTTGAATTTCATATTTGTGCTTCCCCCTGAACTAGCTTAATTATATTAACATCTGAAGACAGTGCCCGCTTACAAAAGCTGGTTAATGAAATACTGATATTCAAACTCCTAGAGAATAAGCAACAGAAAATTCTTCTCACAGCACAGTATAGTAAAATTTTAGTTAAGAATCTTCATATCAGCCCATTCCTGAATAAAAGCCTTCCTTTAGTTCAGTGATTCTAATGTAACCAGAGTACTTTAAAAGACCATTTTGTATTTTTCCCTCTACAGTATTACCTTCACATTATGGCCTCTATGTTCTGTACTTTCCACGCTTGAGAGAGTCATGGAATGACTTTAAGAAGGTGACCCTTTAGAAAGCTAGTAAACTTTCAGAAAAACCTTGTTGTATTATGTTAGCTTTGGCTTATAACAAAGGATTATAATGGTGCTTTAGCACCAAGGATGTGCTATAGGCAAGGATAAAACAAAACAAAACAAACCAAAAACATCATGAAACCACCACTTCATTTTCTTATTTCTTCGAATTATTAATTTTGCTCTCTATATTACTGACTCCCTGCACTATCCCTCCTCTCACAATAAAAACACATGAGCACACATTTTATCTGTTATATGTTCAAGATTTTATTTAAAGAACTGGAGGTTGTAGGATGAAGGATGGGTGGTTAGAATCAGCCACCGCTTATCAACAGCCCTTACTGACGTGCCTCAGGAACACCACACTTCCTGAAGCAGCTAAACTTGCACAAGGTACGTAGCAGCCTTCGTTCCATTAAACGCTGGCAGTGTAACATGCCAGATGTACTGTTCTCCACTTACAGAGGTCCCTCATCTTGGAAATCAGCAGTGCTTTTGGTACATGAAAATCTGTCAAGGGCCGAACCAACCAAATAACATAAATGCCTAATATAATCTGAACTGATACTGAAATCTCTTTGTAGCTGTATGGACAGCCTGGAACAAAGTAGAATACATCCTAGCATAGCTGTGGGGGTACCTTCAGGTCTATTTTCTACTCAAGTAGTTGCATTATTACAGAAAGATTTTTGAGATGATCTCAATAGATTAGAAGCTGTGAAAGTCTAAGTTCATTAGTATCTATTATTAATTTATGTATATTCGTTAATTGGATACATCAGCAATGCTTAATGAGACCAGACATAGTAAAAAACAGGTGCTCACAGCTGACCTGTTGTATGTACACTATCTGTTGTTATAAAGGATAAAATACTATTTAAGATTAGCAAATCAGCCTGGCAAACTGGATGTCTGAAAAAATTACCCCTGAATAAATACATACTTTCCTAACTGAGGAATGCAGGAAAATCAGGCAGTGAAAATAGTGGCTAATAGGCTGTGGAAAAAGGAAGGGAAAATCTGTGCAGAGACTTCTTCAAGATTTCAGATAGTAAAAACACATGCAAGTTAATGCCTTTTATAAACTGAGCCCAGCTTCTATTTAAGATCTTTAATAATATTAAATAATACTGAAAGACTTTGTTGTTGATTCAAAAGCCTTAAAAACTGTTGTGTTATTTATAGAGTGTGTCCTAAAAGCTGCTATTTTTCAGTCAAATAAAATAAATAAACTTTGCTTTCTAGCTTTACAATGTAACCGATCTACTCCTTGCTAAATATTGCAGAAGTACCAAGATTTTCAGTGCCATTTATTAATATATTAAAATCACCTGAAACAGAGTACCTAAAAAACAGAGAGCTATAACAGGTATAATCAAGTGAAAGAAGAGTGAAGAAATCCCAAGCATGTCATTAATAAATCATGACTTCAAATTTATTGTAAAAAATTAACTCATCATTACAAGTTGAAATATTTGAGCAGAATCTGGGGAGGTTTAACATAATTCAGTTGTCCACTAAAAAGGAAGGTTTTCAATCAAAACCTCCTCTTAGATATGATTGTACTTATTTATAACCAGATTGGAGCTGAGAAAAGTTCAAGGTAGGTCAGCTTAAGCTGTGAACATGAAGGAAGCTACTGCAAAACAAGTTAAGCACACTACCTTTGCCCCCTGTTATCTCAGGCAAGGGCTAATTGAACAGCAGCTTCCCTGAGCTCTGAGCCTTCTCTCAGGTGGATGAGAAATAAATTTAAGGGGGCAAGGTTTCAGAGACATAAGAAGTTATTATGTTTCAGACAACTGTAACTTAGAAGTAAATGAGAACATTTACTAGGCCATAAGAACACACAGTTAAGAAGTGGAATTTTAAGATAAAAAGAGAGGAGTCAAGACCAGAAAAGGAAACACAAAGACAAGAAATATGATAGAGTCATCTTTAAAATGAGGTGTTAGTGATTCATCATTACACTGGCTGGTTTGGTTTCTGTGAAAACTAGTGGACAAAAGACCTGAATCTCCTGTACAATAAGAAATGTACCATGCAACTTGCAAATTGTTAATTATAACTGCCAGGTAGTGTCACGATGTCATAGTGTCAGCTGTCTTCCCAAAAGAAGGTAAATGTGGGAAGAACTAGTAGCATGTCAAGCATCCCTCTGTATGTGAAAGGGGAGTAAGTCTCTGACAAAATTTGAAGAGCATTTCCTTGGCATACTAACAAATGCCAAGCAGCGCTTGAAAATTTGTTTGCTTCCATAGCAATGAAAACCTATGCCCAGAGACAAATGGGAGCTATAAAACTGGAGCTGGGGTCCCATTCTAAAAGTAGCCCTCTGAAGGCAGACTGTAGTTGAGTTGGTCATTTGTTTCCATGGCTAAGGGATATCTCAAATGGAAGTGATAGCTGGAGCTAGATATTAATGTTTGCTATATATTTAGGTTTCTCCTAAGTGAAAAAACACTTTGAAGCACTTTTTTAATTTTCCAAGTTGTGATCAAGAACTCAGTCCCTTGTTTCTTAGAATAAATGTAGCTGCAGGCTTGCCTGGTGTCAAATTAAATGGGGTAACCTGAGAAACAGAGTATATACCATGTACACTAGCTGTTCCTGGAGAAACATGGGTTTTGAGGAAAAAGGCTTCGACTGCTTGATATCTAAGAAAATAAGAGAACAACAGGGCAGAGGAGTTTTCTCACCCATCTATGAGAGTGGGTGCATCAAATGCCAGGATATGGAGCAATGTTTTTCCAGGTGAACATTGTCTTCTGCCTTCTGATAAAGGCAACTAGTCAAGAGGTCTCCAGCAGCCAAGGAAATCTCATCGTACCCTGTGGTGACTTAAAAGCTTCATGCCTGTAGAACTTCAAATACCAGTGGTCCATGAATAAAAAACAATGATTTAATTAACTCTTGGTTATTTATTTATGTAGTTAAGTGGAAAGACTCTCAATCAGCAATTGATATTCAAGTAGTATAATATCTAGACAACGAAAGTGAAGAAACTACTCAAGTTTTGGCTGTTGTCTTGATTTCTGAAATGCACTGTCCATGTGAAGCATTTAAAAAAATTGCCTTTGCCAGTTAATGAACTAGATTGCACAGTTGTCAGTACATCTTACAACTAGGTTAGTAATTGTTCTGCTGTTTTGCTATGGCTGAATATTAAGTGTTATATACTAGATCTTTGTCTTGTTTTAGTCTGACAATTTTAACGGCAACAAGAGTTTAGTGTCTCATACCCCTTGATGAGAATCTAATACTGGCTCACAAGAAAGTAGGCCCCAAGAAAGTTGCTAATGACATAAGAAAAATACCAATTAAAGTCTTCATATTTTAGTCCTATTGTACTACTGCCTGTTGTGTATGTGTTAATGAGATGTTGGCTGACAGAAAATTCCAATTTTAAAATGTCACTTGGTTAAACAAGCAAACTCCTTTCTAACTGACAAATACAAAGTCCTTTTTGTCAGCAAAAGATACAACCTTAACAACGGCAGGAAAGGACAATATTTAGATTAAAGAAATAGCAAATCATTCAGAGTAACAGAGAAGAGGTATAGTTAGAATTGCCTGGGGAATAATCCATGCATGTTCACCTCTATTTCTGGCAGTTCCAGCTGATTGCTTCCAAGTCAGCCTTAGCAATCTGTAATCACAAACTCTTTTGTAATATAGCAACTACTGTTTTTTCCTAGCCACAGCCTAGGGTGAGTATAATTTCAAAACTCAATCTAGCCCCCAGATTTTTTTTAGATTGTGACTATGAACGATGATGTACTAGATTGCTAAAGAGGTCTTGAGACTATTGCAACTATTGTCTTCAAGTTGCAAAGGCATTACAACTGGACAAAACACATTAAATGATACCTGATGTTGTTCTAACAAAGATTACTTTTAGAACAAACCAGAGAACATAAAAACTCAATGCCATGAACAATCATTAAAATAAAAAGATAAACATATTATGTATCATGCCTGATTTTTGAATACATTGCACTTCAGTCAGCTGTTTCTATTCTTTATTTAATCTCCTTTGCAAGGGCACAAAGGAAAACCAAATTAGAGAGAACACATCAAACCTTTTCATCAAAGGGTAATTTTCCAATGGCAATAACAAATCTTTGACATTTACAACACAATATATTGAAGTTTTAACTGGAGTTTTTGAAAGTGATTTTTTTAAAAACTACTTTTACTGCAAGCACTTGGAAAAGGAATCATGTCTATGGAGGGAAAATCCAATCTAAAAAATATTTTGATGAAGTTTATTAAAGGCTTGTAATTGCTAAGCTTTGTATGTAGTAGTTGAGTTAGGAAAATTTGCACTATTCAGATAAAACTAGGCATTGCATCCAAGATTAAAGAGTGAAAAACAAACAAAACTGACGTATTAAAAGGCTGCTCCCTTCTAAAATCAGTATCATATAGGGGCAGGTGTTTCTGCCTCGAGCATGAAATGAGTAAATGATGTCTCATTAAAGATACATCTGCTAAATAAATAAAGTAAGAGAGGAAAGAAGTTCAGTATGATGAAAACATTGCACCAGGTGGGAAACAAGTATTCACCTCTTGCAGCACAATCACAAGTCTCAAAGGTTTTATGTCCCATAATCTTCCAGTGAAATGAGTGCAGTGGATAAAAATATATGGTGTATACATTTAGTAACTTTAGTAGCTTTGGACTATGTAAAATTTACAGGAAAATCCAATGCTGAATGAATTGCTGAAACGGTTTCCTTCCAACTGTTGCTCATTGATAAACAAAGTAAATTAAATATGAAATAGCTATTGTTCTTGCCTTTTTTTGTTCTTCCTTTGTATTTTTATTGCTTTGGTATCCACATACAACCAGTTCTAGAAAATGGATGCTAGCTTAAATGGACTTTTTCTCAGAATTACTATAATCATGACTGTGTTCTTATGCTCTCTTGACTCATCTCTGTTGACTCAGCTCTAGCGGAGTCTGTAGATCACTGGGCACAGACGTTACATCCATGGTTAGACTTATGAAAGTCGTGTGTTTTTTCAGAATCAGGGTTTCACATAAGTCATTGAAAGGATTAAAGATGATGCCATCAGTGTTTTAAACTGAAGTGTATATATAATGGCTACATAGGGATTCCCAAGTTTGCCTTTATCCTAAATTGTGTCCTGGAGTAACATTGTGTAGATTTGGATTTCAGTAATTCGTTGGCTCCTGTCAGGAGAAATATCTGTGTTGAAGAGACTTTATTTATGAGACACGGAAGCCACAGTAAGTTTCCTGTGATATGTAATTATTCTCAGGTACACTCCTAACAGGGTGACATCTCTGCAAGTCAGCGGTATGTGGAATCTGTGAGGTAAGCCCCTACGTAACTACAGCTTCAGATTTATTTTCCTCTAATGATTGTTGCACAGGCTGGAGTTGCTTTAAGTGGAAGAATTTCTAGATTGATAGGCAAATAGCTAGCTATGATATACTGTCACTATGCAAACTAATAAGAACCAGGCATGTTTTATTTTTATCTTGAAGAAGCTTGCAGGAGGCAACCCTATATTCATGCAATAGACTAAGAGAGCAAAATGACCTTGTGTCTGATTGGCTATGAATAACACTCAGAAACAAAAATGTCATTAGCTTGTATGGGTCTTTCCAAAGGAAACCTGAATTAAGAGTTAGTTCTTCTCAGCAGCAAGAAATTACTGATGGAAGAAGTGTATACAAATATCAGGGCTTTTGAAACGTAGATTTCAAATTAGAGGTGTAGTTGGCCTATAGGGAAGCTAGAAGGGCAGTGAAGCTTCTCTCCTCAGTCAGGTAACTAGAAAATCACTGGCAACTCTATCTAAAATTAATTGAAAACTGCTAATGAAGATTATTGGCTGAAGATGAGCAAGGATAGGAGGCCTCTCAGGGCCTAGCAAGAGAAGATAGAATTACATTCTTGGCCCCAGCCCTGCTCAGTTATGTACTGCAGACATCACTTCTCATCATGTTTGGCACTAGAAAGCCTTTTTTTAGAGCGCCAGGGGCAATGACACTTCAGTCCTGCCAGCCTGTGAGTGTGCACTGCAGTCTCCACTGTGGGGAACGTCTGTCTCCATTGCCCAGGGGTGCAACCGTTTTGCTCAGGAATGAGATCTTATGAACACTTATCAAAAAGGCATTGTATCGTTAGGTCTGTTGGAGCTCCTGGAGCTAACCTGGGCACAGTTGATCTGGTTACCCGGTCGTCATGCAGCCTTGAGCATAATTTCAACCTGAGGCATGGCAGGAGACCATGTTCCTTGGGCAGCTGCCAGGGATATGTTCTCCAGGAGATGGGTTTTCACGGAGTTGCAGATCCCCTGGCCAGCATCCAGCTGTGAGAGCAAGCCTGACGATGTCTCTTTGGTGTGCTGGAGGGGTGTCCCAGAACAGCTTGCTAACACACCAGCTCTACGGGATGGTTTTGGCAACTTTACTGGAAGACTGTTTTGCACTCCCAGTGCTTGCATTTGCAGGCGGTCCCCCTGCAAGCTACTGCCACAGGCCTGAAGTTTTCAGCTTACGCTGGGAAATACTCCTTTAGTTACACAGCTCGTTTTTTTCCCTTTCTCCTCCTTTCTGTGTATGTGTACAGGGCCGAGGTTTAAATTATTTATCTCCAGAAATATTTGCCATAAGAAGTCTCTCCATTGGCAGGGTCTATCAAAAAATATATACACAGAGAAAGTTTTTCCCTTGCAAACACTTACTGGTAAGCTCCTGAAGCAAAATCAAGAAGCAGAGGTGGAAACTAATAACTGGAAGTTTAAGCTATGAATTATTCTCATGCTATAGATTGTTGAAGCTTGAAGAGGTGGATCTTTTGTTTCGTGCATCATATTTTCTTCTGAGCAATAGAATGAGCAGCAAAAAATAATCAGTTCTGCTTCCACACGAGCTGAGTCTTTTGATGAGAGGTGTTCTTAGCTGACTGCTCAGACATGTTCCCAAATGATAAGAGTACAGATCAAATATCTTACACAGAAAATGAACGAGGAAGCCCTTAGGACCAGAGTAAATACTAGCTCACTAGAAAATGAGTTCTGATAGGCTCCTATCAACTTTAATTACTTTAAGACTATTATCCATGTAACAGGCTTCTCTGACATTTCTAAGGAACAGGTATATTTAATAAAGGAAGAAATTAGTAAAGACTATTCCCTAATTATACTCATTAGAAAATGTAAGCTACAAGAAAACTAATAAAACTTCTGCTGTATCTCACACAGACAGCAATTAATGATCAGTTATCTTAAGTCTGAATTAGCAAGCACCTTTTGCTTTCTTGAATATGATACCTTAGGCACTGTTTCAATGAAGGAAAATGTCTTATACATATTCTGATTAACTGCTAGTCCTCAGTCTGCAATTTGAAAACCATGTTGCCATGAATTAATGGTGCACTGGTAGTCAGAATAATAACAGATATGGAAATGAACATATTGAAATTGTACATGTAGCAAAAGAAAGGCGAAAGACAAGTTACAGAAATGTTCATTTGGATTAATTATTTTAAAAGAAAGACCTCCATAAATGAAATAAAGTTGCTTGTCACACAACTTACTAGACTGAAAGTTCTGTAATAAAAATGAAGCATTTTGTCTGACTTTTCACGCCGCCTTAGTCATTGTCTTTCTGACCTGAATTTTGTTGATGAAACTGTATTCTCTAGCAAATATGGCACATGAAGTGGGTGCTTCTGTTTTATGTCAAAGCAGTCACAAATAATTTCTTTAACATTTCTGATTTTTATTTCTTTACCAAGCTGTACTTAAAGTGTCTGTCTTTTCCTCCTCAGAAATAAGCAGGATCCTGTATTGTGTCTTAGCCCCAACCAAAGCTCAAGGAAGGCAGAACTTTAGTGTTAACATATATTTGAAATGTCATTAGGTAGCAAAAAAATATTCAGTTTCTAAAGAAATATTAGCTACACACAGCAATAAACTCTTTAACTAATTAGACATCTTGTGTTGTAAACGCAAAGTTAAATACTTGAGTTAATACTTCAGTTGCTTAAATACTGATCAAAAATGTCTCAAGTAAACTGTTGACACAATCTGATGCTAAGTATCGTTTGAACCTATCACATGTGCTTTGGTTCAAAACTAAAAGTAAATAACCTCTCACCTTTTGGTTTGATAACCTTTCTCCTTCTCAACAAAAGGTCATTTGAGGCTGCTGCTTTTCCTCCAGTTTGGTCCCTCTTGGAAGCAATAGAGACTTCAACTCTCCCTTTTGGATGTTATCAAAGAATAGTGCAGGAAAGCGATGAAAAGGTCATCCTAACCTTTTCATGCCTCTGCTTTGCCCTGAACTGAGTGATATTTTTGTCACTGGGCTATATAATTAGGGTTTCCTTCACTTCATTAGATCTCAGGCACCCTGTTGGGCTAGCAACAAACTGAACCATGTTTCCAAGGAAAGCCTTCTCTCCTGTGTGTAATGTCTTAATTAAAAAATGAAGTCATTCTGAATCTGAAAACTCGGACAGGTTTAATTTTGGTCACAAAGAGAGATGCAAAAAGGATTGCTTTCTTCTATAGGAAAAACCCAAAAGGTACTGGAAAAGTGTATCAATCTGCCTTACTGGAGAAAGGCCTCTGAGAGTTGAGAGAGAAAGCTCTGTGACTGAGAACTTTGGTACCATTTCTGTGGTTTCATGGTAATTAGGAAAAATGGTGAAAAGTAGTGCTCTGCTTCCACAGCTGCATTTCTGGAAGCTGCCAATTGCAAAATACTAAAGAGTGACGGAAGGGGCAGTCAGCTTTAAACAAGCAAAAGCACCGTACTTGAATCTCTACAAGGCCTGGAGGGATATACACAAAAAGTGAAGAAAAGGCTTATACACTGGGTTTTTCTCAACCTCTGTCTACTATGTGAAAGAACAGCTGTGCAAATAATGCCCTGAACAAACATACTGTTAGGTAACAAGTTTATGCTAAAGAAGACACAGTCTAGATCTTGGTGTGATCTTAAACAGAGTCGATGTGGAAGGACCTGCTGACACTAACACTTTCAGTGGTAGATTATGAAGATTTACAGCTCGTGTCCTTGGTGCATGTGTATCAGGGCTTTGTTTTTCGTGCTCTTCATGTGCAGCAAATGTGATGTGGGAAGCATTGGGTCCACTCTTTTTGGTCCTATCCACACATGCAAATCTGCAACGGTGAGCTCAACGGTAATGCATCATGTGGGAGAGTGGAGGGAGGAGTAATTATCGAAGTTATAATAAATTATTTGTGGCAAGAATAAAATAGAATTAGTAGAAAAAGGTAGACTAGGGCAAACACCTGCAGTCTGGTGAATTGCTACAGATTGGAGAAAAAGTCATAGAAATATTGAAGCAGAAACCGTGTATTGCAGTGCAGAACTTAAATATTATTTTTCAGCTGTGGAATTATAGTGCATGCAGGACTAAAAGTCATACCTCGTTTAACCCAAATGTGATTAATCTTTGGCTGGACAATTTTTTTTTTTCCTAGCAAGAAGGTCATCTGCCTTCAGTAGCCACATTTTAGATATCATATTCTCAGGATTTGTTTTATTAATATTGTAACAATTTTTAAGGCAAAGCACTGTTTCTGGAGGGATAAGAGAAGGTAAAGGATATGAAGGTATGTCAACCGCAGCCATGTGAAAAAAACCTGTACTGAGTTAAGTTCCCTTGATGCAATACAACTTTCATAATTCAGGCAAATACAACTTGCCTTCTGTATGCACACAAAAGGGCTAAAATTTTATGTCATCAGAATAACAGGCTTTCTAAATCTCAAAATATTTTTCTTCTTTTAGGCAAAAATACTTGGAAAGCAATGGTTTGGTAAGATCCACCACATGCTTTTGTGAACAAGAGGTTTAAAGCACTAGTGCTGATGAGCTTTCTGACTATGACAAGGGTTAAACTATTTTTCCCCTTCATTTTTCCAATGTCAGTGAGCAAGCGATACAAAGTTATGTGCCATACAAAGTTAATAGCAACTCAGCAAAATATTTAGAAGCATTTTGCTGCTGATACAACAGAGGGAGTTGAGAGTTATTGGGCAGTGTGTCTGTACAGACTGAGGAAGCCGGATCCCAAGAGGCATAGTCTCTGCAGCTGGGCAGAGGTTTGGGTTTTGGGCTATATCCCTAATTTGTTCGTCCTTGTGTTTAATGTGTCTCCCAGCTAAACACAAGAAGATGGAAGGTAAAATAAATGAATAAAACTTAGGAAAGCTTAGAAACAAACTTCTCTGGGCCTCTCTTGCTGTGCGAATGCAGGCTGCTCCGTGATCTCATGAAGAAGTTCAAGCAAGCAAATAAGACCAGATATTGCAAGGGATCATATATAAGGAAATGTTTAAATACACCTAACTGCAGTTAGCATTGCTCTGTTTAAAGCTTAATAGTTCTTCTTTAGATCTCCATGAAAGCTTTAAAATACATAAGTTAGGTTGCTATGACATTAGGCAGTAGTCACATTGGCAGCTGAGCCGCTCAGTCTGGTTTTATTCTTGGTTTAACTTGCTACAAAGAGCCATTTTTTTGTTTGACAGGCATAGATATATTAGAGCAAACAATCACACGAGGGCTCTTAGTAAGACAGAGGGCTAGAAGGCAGGTACTCGCCACCACTGACAAGCTCTTGAGCTATTTAACTGGGGGACCGAAAGGTCTTAAAATCAAAGGGATCCAAGGAGGAAAAAAAAATTATGACCTGGTAAATGTCACCTCTGCTATATGACTGGCTTACTTGAGAAAGCAGTGTGTCGAAATGAAGCCCAAATGAATTGAGCAAGTCTCCAGCTGGCAGGGGTAGTAGTGTTTCTGTTTTCTCTGACAGGTTTTAAATGACTCAAGCAGTTGGCCTCTTTGCGGAGGTTCAAAGGCTATGGACTTGAGTGTGTGTATATTTTATGTGAGAATACTGGAGGAGCAAAGTCCTGAGTCACAACTCTGAGGTGGTGTGACAGGTGCTCGTTCCCCCAAATCCTTCCTGAGCTGAATGCCTTCTGGAGTTTCTCGCTGATGGGATTTTCAGAGGGACTGCTAGGAGTGCCCAGCAGAGAGGTGGCACTAAGATAACAAGAGGTAGTCCTCAGTTGTACTGAAACTGTTGCAAATAATCAACATGAAAGTAAACTTCCTTTGTTTAAATGTTGGTATAAAAGCCATTGTTATGAGACATACTAGCCTCTAGGCTTTCAAAACCCTTTTGAAAGAAAACCTTACACTGCCTCTAGAAGTTGACTCTCAGCTGAAGATTTTGTAATCCTCACAGCATCTGCCACTTTAGAATTTGATGAGAGGGGTCCCTTGCTGACCCAGTGAGCAACATATTGCACAGGAGGCAAACCCTACATTTGTATGCCTTTTATGTACACACTGTGGAAGAGTGGCTGCACTTGCTTGACCAATAAGCAATAAATAGCTGCAGAAGCTAGTTCAGTGTGTAGGGAGTTGTGATAAAATATTCTGATGGGGAATGATGTGATAGCTATGGTAAAGGCACATTACTTAACCACCTTTGAGCATCTGGCTCTTCCTACAGTATACTTTGTTTGGGAATACGATCTCTACAAACAGCTTCTTATTTCATGGCTGAAGAGTGGTAACTGAACACAGAACACATTCAGACAAATTTACCATGAAAGCATTGTGTTCCTTTTATCTTTGGAGAGAGGAAATTCTTCAGGCAATGTTTCTTTTGATCAGTAAATGCCAACCCAGCAGTCTGCTGCTGGCAGTGATGAAGCTGTAGGTATCTGTCTGTTCTGTCTTGACAGTATGGCCTAAAACAGAAACATACGAAATACATTCTCCAAATGCCCTGACAATGCCAGCCAGGCATGATGACAGTGAAACTAATTGTGGCAATGGTGCCCTCTTAGACCTAGAGAAAGGCAGGAGGTCTGCTCATAGAGTACAGCCTGCGAGACAGTCCAACAACTGCAGCGAGAACCCAGCTAACAAGGAAAAATCCTCTTTGTCAGGGGGTACAGCTTGCTTGCTGTTATCAGTTCCCTGAAACTCACCCCGCAGAGCAGCAGCACTTCTGCCACCCAACTAAGACTGAAGCTGTCAGAATAAAAGCAGCATGAATCATAGGCAAAGGCCTAAATAGCAAGTGTTCACCTCTCTGGACATGCCTGTAGCAAGAATTTATGATTAATAATTCCTGTTGTTCAGGGAAATATGGATCTTTTTCTCCAAGCTCTGCTGAAGGTGTCAGTCTATTTATGGCAAGCAGTCTGTATTAAGCATGTTTATCCAAACTTAACAACTTAATGCAGCTATACAAAATCTTTATTTTTTTCTAGTCTTACTCTTTCTAAGAGACAGGTATTTGCCTGGTGAGAACTCTATAGATGGATAGAGAAAAGTATTTGAGTAGCCTATCTGAGTAATCAATATGTTCAAACAGACTGATTACTGTTCTTTCTTGCACCAATACATTGACAACACTGCTTAGGCAATCTTATTGAGAAGTTTACCTCTCCCAAAAGGCTTCAAAACCAAAACTGAGTCACAGCTCTCAGTTTACAGTCCCTATAAATGCAAAATGTTTAAAAATCAGGAGGAAAAGGAGAAGACCAAAATAAATATACATCATGCACTATTACATTATTTGAACTATATAATAAGCATCAGAGCGCATATGCTGGTAGTTAAATATTTGACAAGTAATTTTTACTAAAGAGTGAATATCATGATCTTCTGAACATCTAAGGGGGAATAAAATAAAGCAATGCAGGAGAATCTTCTAGATGTTATTTTCTGGTAGGACTGGCAGTACTGGTAACACACAGAAGCTGCAGAGAGCTACTGGCTGAGCTGAGTGGAAATGATTTGTCTTTTCTTGAACGTAGAACTGCAGCCAGTCATTAACTGCTGACCTGCTTCTTTCAGAGTCACAAACCTGCACCTCATGAGTGTGCCCATGGACAAAGCTGATGCGAAATATTAAAAGTTCTGAGATAACAGATGACAAGAATCAGCTGCACAACATAAACTGATTTTGCAGATAGAATCTCAATTCTGAACAGATGGTGTTATGTCCTGATACCTATACTCACATTGGTTGTCTGAAATGTATCAAAATCTGGTACCCAAAAAAATGGGAAAGGCCATGGGCACACTGTTACCCATCCTTGAAGAGATGGCATGTATATTAATTGTACTGCAGCAAAAGCAGATGACTAACTAGTAGGAAGATGCTAGTTAATTTCAGGATGAGCTGTGGGATCAGCTCAAACACACCTCAACTCAGAACCATGCGTGAAACACTTCTGTCACAGAGCTAGTAAAAATGTGCTTTGTGGTATGTAATGGAAAGGACCCAGTATGCCTGACTGGTACACTCAGAACTCACAGGAGAACTAGGCACTGTACCAAATGTAGTCCTTGCTGATCCCTCAGTATATCACCTTAGTTGAGCATTTGAAATATATGATCTGTATTGCTGGTTTTGAGAGATGACCTGCCTGACCTGTTATTATGGTAACTGCTAGTGTTTTAGTACACAGAGTTCTTAATATCTTTAGGTGAAAAAAGAGCAACTGTCAGTAAAATGAAGAGCATTAAAATAATATTAAAACTAAATTTCTAGGCCAAATGTTCAGTTCTCTGTCATTTTTATTTCTGTACCATGTGAGACTGATAACTGTTTTATTTTAATCAATGGAGCAGCATATGCAAGCTATTTTAGCATTCAAAGACTATCAAAGTTAAGAACTCTTGCTCAGATAACAGAAGCATCAGAGTACAGACACCTTTGCAGAACAGGAATTTGTTTCTTGTGGTTAAGTCCTGTGTCCTATAAATGCAGAAGCTGAAAAACCATGAATTTATGCTGACTAGGAACAGAAACAGAGTGATAAAGAGCTATATACTAATCTGGATTTCCCTTTGAGCTGTTTTTGGCTGGAGTAGAGTTAATTTTCTTCACAGTAGCTGGCATGGGGCTGTGTTTTGGATTTGTGCTGAGAACAGCATCCATAATGCAGAGATGTTTTCGTTATTGCTGAGCAGTTCTTACACAGCATCAAGGCCTTTTCTTGCTCCTCACACCACCCCACTAACTAGTAGGCAACAAGAAGCTGGGAGGGGACACAGCTGGGACAGCTGACCCCAGCTGGCCAAAGGGATATTCCATACCATATAGTGTCATGCTCAGCATATAAAGCTGGGGGCAGAGGGAAGGGGGGGACATTCAGAGTGATGGTGTTTGTCTTCCCAAGTCACTGTTACACATGACGAAGCCCAGCTTTTCTGGAGATGGCTGAACATCTGCCTGCCATGGGAAGTAGTGAATGAATTCAGTGTTTTGCGTTGCTTGTGTGTGAGGCTTTTGCTTTACCTATTAAGCTGTCTTAGTCTCAACCCATGAGTTTTCTCACTTTTACTCTTCTGATTTTCTCCCCTATCCCAACTGGGGGGGTGGGGTGGGGTAGGGGAGCAAGTGAGTGGCTATGGTGCTTAGTTGCTGGCTGGGGTTAAACCACGACAGCCTTTCAGATTATCACAGCCAACATGGCCTATTTTCAAGGACCTTGACAAGACCTACTTATCTGTGGCTGAGGTGTCTGTGGCTGTAAACAAATACTGCTTGGCACTTTCAATTGTGATTATATTTCCATTTCCAAACCACATGGATAGCACTTGATCGCTCCTTTTGTGATCCTGTCTTGTACTTGACATAGCCTGAAATCAGACTTAAAGCCTAAATTTAAACACTAGATATTACACTTTCCTCTTGCCATATGAGAATGCCCTATATACACATACCTGCATATGACAGACCCTCCCTTACCTCAGCTAGCTGAATATATTGTCATCTCTAATAACAGAAAAGCTAAGGGTGAGACATCCTGTGTTCGCTAGATGGCTCTTGAATATTGATGAAAACACAGGTGGGAACTACAGTAACATCAAGCCATTGTAGACATAAGACAGATAGGATTTTTCATAGAAAGCCTAACTCATCCTTGGAAGGGATTTTTGAGTCTTGTGACAGGTTCACTCAGTATTTGGTAACTTCCAGCAGTCAGGAATGCAAAGCTGGAGACATGCACATTGGTTCACAGGTTTCTGATGAGGAGTTGCAGTTCAGGGCTCAAAGAGTGGACAGCATTGACAGACAGGATGACCCCTTGTTGATCAAAACACTTTTCTGTAGGAGAACTATAGACTTTGAACTTTATGGTATTGAATATTTGTTCGAGGCTCTATGGAAAAAACACTGAATTAGATACCCAAGCAATAACTTCACTCTGGGAGTTTTCAATAACATTGCTAAGCTACATCCAGGAGTTAGTCTGTGGCATGGACCAGGCTCTAAGGATGACAAATTAGATGCATTAAATATGCTTGTACAGGCTCATGGCAGAGAGACAGAATAAGACAGTGCACTCAGTTTTCTTGCCATACAACCAGTTCATTGGAATTTAATGCTACCACTTCTGCTGATTAACTACCATCAGTTAAAATTATAATTGATTTAATAGTTGAGCTATAGATATATATTTCTATAATAATAGTAAAATAAACCTCATCATTTCTTAAATGCTGACTTGGAGGCTGAAAGGTAGAACTTAAATAGACACCTGGAATTTCATAATGATTTTTGTGTTACCTTAATGAAAATATCTTTACATATATCCTTGCCAAAGGGAAAGAACAAGTTTACACTTTTAAGAAATCATGATATGGAACTGAGACCTGAGCAACCATTGCACCTTGAAATAGAGGGAGGAACTGGTTAATCTAACTGAAATAGAAGGAAGAGGTGGCCGTATATTTAAATTGATTGGAGTTGAGGGAAAGATAGAGGAGTTTTAAAAAGAATCATTTCAGAAAGACAGGTTTTCTGAGTGGATGTCAGTCCACAACCCTGATGAAGCAAAAGATAAGTTTCAACTAAGAGAAAAGAGGAGGCAACTGCTGTGGCTTCATCGGCACCTTTTGTCCTTACGCTCAAGGTCCTGTCACTGTCCAGACTGTGCTGAGCTGCAAGTGATTTCTGTTGTGAGCATGTTGTGTTGTGAGCATGTTATGTTGTAAAAGGCCGGACTGTTACAAAAATAAAAATTTCTTCTGTCATTACCAAACACAAGACATAGAAGGGAAAGAATACCTTAGCTAGAGTGCAGGGGTGATGTGCTGAATGGGTATGGAGCTGTGCAGGGTGCCGGTGGCAGCAGGAACCCCCTTGTGTTTATAATATTAGCTTAAGGCTAACCCCACATATTGAGCTGTCAAGTCTGAGAGAAAAGACACATAGGAACTCATTTTTCTATTTGATGGGCCACAGTGGGATTGAGGAATGAAAATGAAAAGCAAAATTAGATTCAACCAGCAGTATTTGGGGGTAATGCAGTAAAAACTGGAAGGGTGATAACAGCCTTTAGGAAAGAGATGGGGGTTCAGTAACACAGGCCATTATTTGTGTTTGTCCAAGTGTCTCCACTTACGTGATTCTACCTTTTTCTCTGACATGCTAATTTCTACGGTACGTTAAGATACTAACTGCCTTTGTAGCTGGTAAGGATATTTGCAAACATTAAATCATCAAAACAATAAAGAAACCCTTCAAACAACAGATAATGAACAAGAGAAACAAGTCTACTTTTGGAGAAGTCAACAAAAGGTGATAAAGTTTTGTTAATTTTGCAAAACGGACAATGCTTTCACTGATAAGTAATGGAAAATTGGTATAATGTCATTAAATACCTTCAGACAAATGTTTTGATTGGTTGCTCAATGAGGTCTTCATCTGTTGTTTGTTGGGTTTTTCTTGTCAGCCATTACGAAACATTAAGCCTTGCATTGTTTAATACATTCTTGGCCATGAAATAATTTTGACCATTCCTAATCTATGCAAGTTCTGGAATGCTACATAAAAACTTAATTTGTAGTCCTTATATTTAAGCTGTGGAGAGAAATGAACATGACTTTAAGAAAAGCAGTAAGAAATTAAGAATCTTATTTGATAAAGAGCAGATAAAATAACTGATCTCCTTCCTTCACTTACTCCAGCAATTTTTCTTTTAAATTGAGAAAATACTGTTACAAGTGATTAGTCGTATTGACATTCTGCATAGCCTTTCCCCTACATGTTAATGGGGAAAGAAATCAATATTTAATTGAAGAGTTGCTCCTGAGATTATCTATATATTAGAAGTAAAGATTTACATCTTGTTGTATTGAAGATGAAATTATTTAGATAAACTAATAATGGGAAAGAGATTTCTGGTGAAAGTGAAGAGCCAGATGCCACTATGCTCACATTGTTCTGACACTTATTAATTTTATTACTGCTGGTCTTTGGAAAATTTCCTGTAAGAATCCAGTCTGAAGTAAAAAAATGAAGTAACCTTCTTGAGCACTTTAATCAAGATGATGTCTTCACCATTGCCTTAATCTATACAAAGCAGACATCTGCTTGACAGTGCTTGCATTATTTGCACTGAAGATGATTTCCCCTGGTTCAGACCAGAATCTTTTTTACCATCGACATGGTGGTGAGACAAAAATATCTTTCCTTTATATAAGTGAATTAGTGCATCATTGGAGTCTCTTATTTTGCATCCTTTCTGCAGTTTTGTGTTTGTACTGAGTAGGTTAAATAACAGCTGCTGGAAACTGTGGTTAAGACTTGAAAAGGATAATAGAATAATATAGTGTGTGTTTTCAATAGATCAGCTCAGCTGCTTGCTGTTCAAGGCTGGGAAATGAGAAGTGGTAATCTGTTTTTCTGTGTTTATACTCCACTTTGTCAGTAAAAGTTGCTTCCGAAGGGCTGAACAAATTGCAACCATCCTGTCAGATAATGTTCCAAAATACGTGCAGGTATCCAGCTTCCCCGAGTCCCTCATGGTTTCAATGATAACTTTAGGCTTGCGCTATTTCAGTAGATGTCCTATTTAAATGAATATGCAGCTGAGAGTGGGAAAAGAAGGTGCAAACTGCCAGTTAACCCTAAGTGGGCTCATTTGAAAATTGCTTTCTTCTGAAATTTATCAGACCTCAGAGCTTGCCTTCTATTCCAGGGGATTCCTGTTCAAACCTGCTAGACTTTCTGATCACTTCTCACCAAATGTAAAAAAACAACTGAGAGGATATAATCATGCTTTGACAAGAGAAGCAAGTGCCTTGAATTTGAAACCAGTAAAAGGAGAGACTGAGCTGATAGGGGAAAGCAGACAAGAAGTTTACTTCATTGTGGACAACAAAATGCTCAATCAGATGTATTAAACTAAGCCTGGACATCACCACCAAGCCCTGGGTGGGAACTTTGCTCTTGCTTTTCTCTCAGTAAGGGGAACACACATTACATGTCTTGTGCTGGTTCCCTAGCTGATGAATGTACTGCCTAGCTGTTCAGTGCTTGTTTTCTCTGTATTACCCTGGCTCTTGGTAGAAAGATAAGGAATTAAAACAGGATTCTTCTTGGTCCTAGTGTCAGCTGGAACAGGGCTTTGGGGAGAAATGTTTGGTACTGCTAAGTCCTGTTTAGATAAGCTTTACTATTTCCACACCAGAAGTTAAAGGTGTTCAGGCACCCACACTTTTAATCTTGCCTAGGTATGATGCTGCCCTTAATTAAAGGTTCCAAATTCAAATTATCATAAAAAATAGTAGCTTGTCTCTCCACAGACAATCATTTACAAAAATTTACAAAAATTTACAAAAATTGGAACCCAGTGTAGTAAAGGCCTTTTTGCATTTTAGAACAATAATTCTCATGGCTAATACAACATTAAACCAAGTTCATTTTTCATTTCAGAGGCACAGTACCAGGACAATTTTTTTGCAAAGAATACGTATTTCAAGATTCATCTGGGAAAGAGTGCTGGTGGTATTCACTTCTGACCTACTGCCCTCCTATGCGATACACTGAGACTACCAAAGCCTGGAATCATTTTCTACATAGTGCTGTGTCTATCAAATATAATTCGAGTTATGAAGTTATGTATTTAATATTTCCCTACACAGTGCCATACTTGCAGCTGGCAGTAGTCATAGCTGACAGATTTAGAGTTTTACCTTTATTTTTTTTTTAAGGGGAAAGAAAGGGATTGACAGCGCTGTCATATGTGTTTACTTAGTACTATCTGGACTGCCTATATTCTGTCACTCTGAAGAAAGTATGTTATTGGCAGCCCAGAAATTTGTTCCCCCTGCATGATTATTGGAAGGGGTTTGACTACTAACTCGTTCTGTGAGAATGGGAACAGAAAATCTAGCAGTAAAAAATACTATTTTTTTTAATGGGAAGAAGTGTTCATACTTAATGCTTTTCACAGCATACTGCATTTAAATGAGGAGGTGAAAAGCTGTACTAAGTAATTGCTAAGATCTCAGTATTAGTAGTATGGAAAGCTCTTCTAGATTTAGAGAAATTCAAGTTAAAGCTCAGTTACTTTGAAGACTGGAGTAATTGTAGAGCATCACTTAAAACAATCTACAAAAGCACTCGCTACTTTGTTTTCTAGCTTTTGAGCTCTGATTCAATTGCAGCTGGTCTGTGATAGAAATAACAAAGTTGGCTCATTTTTTATTTGTGGAAAGACTTAGCCAAAGGTGGCAAACTCCTAGATGGAAACAAATTTAGGAGAAGTGAGAAGTTACAGCTTCTCCAACGTGGACAACAGTAGTGCAGGCTTCAGGAGAGCGTTGTTTTTAACAGTGATGTCTGCAAACGACCACACCTCGTCAGCCTGCCTGTCCTCCACCCCAGGATGGGCTATGAGGATGCTACTTACTCAAGAGCAGTTCCTAATTTCTATTTATCCATAGTTTGGCCAGTTTAACCTCCTTTAGGCATGGACTGTGAGTAGCAGCTGAAGGCATCTGCTGCACTTTCCTTTTCTACCCAAGGCTGTGTTGTCTGAAGCAGCCTTAACTACCTGCACTGGCATCAGTGAACTAATCTAGCTGGAAAATCAAAGGGGAAAAGTGGTTCATTTTCAAGATTGCTGCCAATCATGAGGAGAGAGCAAGTTGCCACAGTCCTAGTGAAATAAAGTGTATCACAAAGTGGGAGTCTTAGCCTATTCCCCAAGCCAGTTCAGGTCATGCTGCCAAGTCCTCTCTGTCATATCTTTGGTCAGCTTTGGAAAAGCAGGACATCCAGCCACTTTTCACAGTTGCAGCTGGACAAGTATTAATGGCCCTTTGGCCCAGGACTGGTCAAGCACACTGATGCACTAATGTAGTAAGATGACTTTTGCACATGCAAGTTCATTGAGTAGGCAGGAAAATGTAGGTACTTCATAGCAATGCAATTATTAAAAGTAAGTGAATTTCAATTCTTTTGAGATAGCAAAAAAAGAAAAAAAATAAGGGAAATTATCTTGCTCTGGATTCCTGTGACTTTTCCTTTTCTCAGGAAAAGGCAATAACTTTGGAAGGAGGGAAGCAAACTTAAGCTGCTGATGACATTTCAAAGTTGTTTGTCAGAAGGTACCTGCAATCTGGTCTTTAACAATTCTGTAAGTAGCAAGTAATTTCCATTTGTAATATCTCAGCTTACTGAGTTTAAGATGTGCATTGATCTCATTTTTATTTTTTATTATATGCTGCGAAATGTTTTAACCACTACCTTGCAGACACATAAATCATAACTAGTATATAAAATGCCTTAAAGGCAGCACAGTTAAGGGGGCTGTCTGGAAAAACTGCAGGTGTGGCCTTATAGCTAGTAAAGTCTACTTATTCAACACATACATGCTTTCAGATCACTAAAACATTAAATTTAACACTTCTTCAGCCTTTATCCCTCTTTTGGAAAATTTTAGCCTGATGACCATCAACTGCAAACACTATGCCAACTACGCAAACACTATTATTACAATAAACATATTACAGTCAAAGGGTAACAGCATATTTTCTCTGGCAGAGGGGTCGGACTAGATGATCTTTCAAGGTCCCTTCCAACCCCTAGAATTCTGTGATTCTGTGATTATCTTCTATAAACCCAGATGTCATGAATTTCCATAGCAGACAAATGCTTAATGACTGACAGTGAGGTACTGAGTGAATTTGGCTGAAGTGTTGACAGACTAGAATGAGCGAAAGGGATAAAGTTCAGTGGTCTTGGACTTGTCTAATGGGCTGCTACTAGTAGGACTGATTAATCTGCTGTGTTTGCAAAGGTACATACAGCCTCCCTAATTTGCAAGTAATAAAATGCGCTTTGACCGGGTGAAGTATTTCACCCTGCCCTTGTCCAAGCAAAACAATATGAATTGCAAATTTGTCAATTATATCACACCTCTGCTTCACATTTTAATTGACATGGATGTCACACATTTCTCTTCATGTCAGGGATATTCAACTCTGCAGTACAATGGGCAGGTTATTCTATTGTTTTTAGATAAAGTTCATCACAGATAGTGACAAGCAGCTTGATCACTCTGTCCCACACATGGACAGGTGGAAATACTAATATTGTGACATTTGAACATTGGCTAAAAAAAAACAACAAAGAAAAAGGAGCCTTATTCCAATGTACTGATTTCTACTACAAGGGAAGGAGAATGCTGAGCTAAATTATGTCAGTTTACTAATCTACTGCAGATCAATGTGTCAAATAGCATGCATATAAAAATTAATAGGGATAAAACAAGTTACTTATTAAATTACCAATTTGTGGTTTTAGATGAAAGTTTTAGACTATGGAGTATTAAAACTTGTTTGAGACATCTGCCCTTCCATGGAGTGTTCAAACGGCACCGAAGAAATGACTCATTTTTTATTTAGACTTAATTCAGTTAGCTCTTTCATTTTCAAGAATTCTGCTTAAAGACATTTTATCAGTTTAATTTTGTTAAGATATTGAGGATTTGATGATACTTGGATGATCTGCTCTGCTTGACAACATAGCTGAGTAGTGAATGACTGGATAAACTTAAAATCTCAAGGAACGTTCAAGGGAGAAATCTATTTCATTGCAGGAACAAAGAAATCAGATATAGCTTCCACAATAATGAAAATCTGTTTAATTATTGCATATAAAGAACTAGGTAGACTGTGCTTATCTAACAAAAAGTATCCCTTGAGCTGAGATAATTTCTTACCTTAATTGAAGTAATGAGATTCTGAAACTCATAAATTAGAAAACCAGCACACTACAGATACTGGCTATTAAAAGGATTCACCAAGAAATACTTCAAACTTCCTTGCTCTTAGAAATCTTTTTACATTGCTACTTACCTTTACTATCATACATAATTAGTTGTGCAAACTGTCCTACTGTCGGCATCTGATAGCTCATATCCCAGTGGGTATATTAGCTGCTTAAAGAACATTCTTGGATTGTGATCTGAAATCTTTCAGAAATCCTGCATAAAATTCAGTGTCTGTTTTGTCATCCTACCTCCACAGCCGTGAAGAGTTGCACACATTTTAACAAGACAGAAGGAACGGGAGAGGGACAAGTGTGGGACCAAGCAAAAAGCAGTCCACAGATGAGGTGTGAAAGGCATTTATTTTCAGTTGCAACTGTGGGGTGAAGTTTTACCATATTGTGCACTTAATATAATGGAAAGCAGTTAAATTGCAGCAGTGCACCAATCTGCCGCGCAATGCAGTTGCTGATACAAAAACACTTTATGAGCTTCTGTTGGTATTGGTGCACTTGGTATGCATGAAGCCATCAGTCTCTACATGTGTAGCATTCTGATAAAGCTCCTAGTAAACACTTAATTGTCATCTGCAAGACTGTGAATAAAATGAAAGGTCACTAAAGACTACAGGTGCAAGGCTAGCCTACCATAAGTTGGGAGAGAGAGTCCTTAAAGCCTTGTTTCTGACTGTTACTTTGGGTTTATTTGCTACCTTGAAGCTTCCCCTGAAGCATCCCCATATCTCCCATTTTGAGGGCACTGGGGGTTTTGGCTACAAGAAGCAATGTTCAGAGAAGAGTGGTAGCATGCCCACTTTGGGGGCTGCTGTGCCTTATTCTGCCTGGGTCAGCCCCATATATGCTGGATGTGGGGCTGCAGCCACAGACTCACTGGCAGCAGAGGTAGCCAGCCCTGCTCTGCCCCCTTCCTGTTCTTCCCACAGGGAGAGTGGGTCCTGAGCACAAGCCCAGTTTGAACCCACTGCTCCCTTTCATTGGGTCTTACAATCCATGGGATGCCCTTGCTCCTCTGGCAGCTGGCCAGACAAGCTGGGACAAACAAGATGGGTCACCTCATCCCTATGTCTGGAAAGATAGCTCCAAGGTTTGTTGGACAGACATGAAAACCTTAACATGGCAGTTCTTAGAGGATGTTGGCCCCCTTCACATACCTGGGAAAGTGCCAGGTGCCTTGGCTTTACCCACATGAGGAACAGTTTTGAAATAATGGCTTAGGATTGTAGCAGTGATGAGAAGAGCTTTCTGGACTAATTGGTTTGACCAGTCCCAGGTGGCTTAGCTGAATGAATCTAATGAATGATCATTGCTAACTTGTGATCAGTGATTGTTTTGTACAACAAAGTCTATATGTGAAAATGAACTTTAGGCTAACATATTAAAACATTTTGTCTAATTTGTTTCCATTGGCTTTTGTAAGATTTTGTTCTTGATATACTAAGAGTGAAAGAAAAGAGGGAAAGCCAAGATTAATACAAATTGAAAAAAAGGCAATTCACATACATGTAAAACTGGAGCTGCAAAAGAAGGCATGTAGTTTTTGGTCCTTATATTACAGTAGGTGAGGTGTTGAGAGCGGTTGTATCTGAAATGTGGAATCTTCCTCTTTCCCTAGAGTCCAATGCTTTGCTAATTCCTCTAATACTCTTTTGTCTGTAAACACTTCAGTAATAATTGTATCATGGACATGACTGCACTGATAGGTCTTAATTGCCCTATATTTCCTTTTTGAAGAAACTCTTGAAGGACTTTGCTATCAGATTTCCCCACTAGAAACCTAACAAGGTCCTTTATTATAAATTCTGAGACAGATCATCTTTTATTGGTTTTTATTTTCCTTAAACACTATTCTGAAGCTGACTTACAGGTATAAAAACAGAAGGCTTGAGAGGACAACATATGAAGCCTCAAGCATGAAATTAGATCCACAGTGTTTTTTTTAAGGTATGTATTTTTCTTAAGACACCAACAGACATTCAGTTGCTTTGAGATCTGCAGGGAGCTTTTGTGAACATAAGGCTTCTTCAGGCTGAATATACTGCTTAATCACGCGTTGCCTAACAGCATTGATCTGTAAAGATCTGAACTGAGCTTTCTCTTGTGTCATACATTAAAAAATCTTGGGTGGTCATCATAAAGGGCTATTTAAAGCAGTCGCAGAAGGCCCCTTACAACACAGGATGGTTCTTCAACTTTCTACTGTTCGAGGTCAACTCATTTATAGTTTATAGTTGACCTATAGTGTAAGTGACTCAAATGAACTGCAATATGAAGAACAGGTCACGAAGGTCAGAACCCATAGGATGAAGTCCCCTCCCCTTCCTTGCTCTTGCACAAACACAATTTTTTTCATATCTCCAGCTTTTGTTTGCCTTTGGAATTGTGTAATTCCTCCGTAATTAATATGTTAAACAGGTCTCTATCTTGAGAGAATAGTTTAAGGCAGCTGCACAAAAGACCTGCATGTTCATTTGTGTCTCTGACTTAGAAACATTTCTCCCTTTTTTTTTTTAAGCCTGTCAAATCTTCAAACAGAGCACAAATGAACTTTTAAAGCATCAGTGCAGGCATTTCTGTGCTACAAGAAGAAATGCAAGGAGGATGTTTTAGGGAAAGGAAAAACAATACACTCGTAATTCTGTATTTAAATTGAATAAACTGAAGCATCTAGACTAGATACATAGATTAGTTAACAAAAGTCGTATGAATGCCCCACATAATGGACCAAAAGATATATGCCTAAATCTTCAGATTTCATAAGCTTTAAGTACATATAGAATTACATGGGGCTGCTGAAAATTCTCTTCTACCCTGAATATTGTATGCATGCACAAGAGTTTAAAATAACTGCTTTGAACCTATGGGGAAGTATACGCTGTTTAAGAAACATTTCAGTTCTAGGTGGCTTTATGAAAAACAAATTTATTCATCAGAAGATTGCAGATAAGCAAACTTTCTGGAGAATCTTACTGATTTTTCAGTATTTTTATACTTAAAACCAAACAAACAGATGATCTAATAGCATAATTCTGGATTTCCATGGAAGAAATTTTTTTCTGCGTTTCTCTAAAGGTACTGAATATTGATTCTCAGTAGCACCTAGATATATTATTTTTTTTTCCTATACTGCAAAAAATTCAATATCTAAGTGGTGATCTTACTGACCTGTGGCCTTCCATTTGCTTGCTCTAATTTCTAGCAATTGCTGGAAGAACACTGTGTGGTGGCTTCACATTTCTAAGTGTCTTAAGATGCTAAAAACACTTCCTAATTGTAGTAAGGTGTATTTATTTCCCAGTTTTGTAAGCTACTGCTAAGTAGCTCTTCTCAGAAGTAAAACACACAGTATCTTTAGTTCTGTTTAGATCCAATGTGTCTACTTAGGTTATAAAGCAGAGAGTAAACAATGTTATTTTAATTCACCCAAGCCTAAAATTATTTCTAACTGTAACATTCAAAATAAGTTTATCTCTCTTCTTTCAGTCCTTACTACGCTCTTTGCTATTTTTCCCTTAGCTTTATACACACTACTTGTCTCCCTGTCTATTATAAGAGTATTTCTAAAACTGCTGTAAAACTAGTATTCTTCAGTATTTTGACTTTAAAGATCTATGGTTCTCTATAAGTAGCGAGTGTGAATTAAAAAAAATCATTAATGTGCTGCAGGTTACACAATAGTTAATTGCAGGTTATTAAAAGTACCTGCAAAATTATGTGTCTGATTTCCTTAAGTGCTCTTTATGAATATTAGATCATCGTTGTATTTTCTAAATATTCATTTGCTCAGTTATACCAGTGCAATGGATATGATGACAGTCTTTGAAAATGCATGTTCATTGACAAATAAGAAGGTAATTTAATTATTTTGTTAGAGTATATTGCTGACCTGTGAGTATTGAGAGACATACTAGGAGCTGTTGTATAAGAACCAGATTAGTATAAAGTTTCCTTTGAAATTGAGGCAGAGTGTACCTTGGCTCCAAGTGAACCTGTGTCTCTGTACTAATTTCCTTCTTAGGCCTTCAATTTTGATCTTGGGTTTTGAAGCCTCTATATTGATCTCAAATAAAAATAGTTACCCCTAAAACTTTTCTATTTCTAACCACCTAGTGCCAAGGTATAGACTAAGGATAATTATGCAGCAAAAATGTAAATTTTAGGGTTGAGTCAGTTAGACATGAGGGCTGTTGTAGGAATATTAGGCCTTGCCTTCCATTTGGCAGTGACATTCGGCATGGTATCTGAGGTTGTCAACACGTTTGGTTAACGGATTTGGTAGCAGGTGGGAGAACAGACCACTGAGGGCTGAAGCAGCTTGAGTTGTCTGTGATGTTATACCAGAGAATCAATTATGTATTAGCAGTGCATGGTACACAATAGATTTTTATTCTTTAGTCAATAAAAATAGAAATTCTCAAAGCTAAAACAATGATAGGCCTGTTTTGGAGGCACTGTCAGAGCTTGCAGATGAACCTTGTGTTTGAATGGAGGTGGGATGTTCTAAAAGGATGACATTCACCAGGTATAGTGGAAGAAAATGCCTGAAGAAGATTGAGTTCTTCAGCAGGTTCACTGCAAAGTTAGAGGAGCTGGGCAGGAAGCTTGAACAAAGCAGATCTTTCCTGACATCTAATTTTTTTTACTTGAGTTCAGTGGCATTGATAATCACTCACAGTTTGAGAGACTGCTTCTTCTTGTCCAGTTAATGTGTGAAATAGATCTAATAACAGTTCTTAATATCACAAAAAAAAAATCTCGTTTTCTTGTACTTTCAGTATTTGAAAATAATCTGCTCTTCCTCTGACATCTTAATTCAAAACTGCAGCAAGATCTGAAGAATAATTTGGTAAATAAAAATGGACGTAATGACATAAACATATTGCATAAGCACCTTACCTCATAAATAATTGCTAGCATAAACTTATATGATAGCAGTACCTGGTAGTGATCTTTTGAGCAGATCCGCTTCCTACAAAGAATATGTCTTCTAGAAAATTCAATAGATCCCAAATTAGTTGAGTAGTATGAGATACAGCAAGTTGAATTTGGATGACAAGTACCTAAGTGACAATATGTTGGGTCTTTTTTTTCTGCAGCTTCCTTCTCTGCATGCTAAATATTTAACTAAAAGTGAAAGTTTTTCTATGGTTGTCATCTATTATGATGAGTTCTAATGAGTTTTTAAGTTAATTACTTTATCCACACCCTAAACACATACCTGAGGTCCAAAATTTATTACCATCACGAAAATTGAACACATTGCGAATGGTACTTGGACACTTCCCAGTTTGCATGTTCGCACCACGCAGTACTCTGTTAAAAAGGACAGACCACAAGTGACGTGGGTAGAATGAATTTTGTCTTTCAGACTAGAGGCACTTAGACTGTTAATACACAGTCTTGCTGTTTCAGATGCACTTTCAAGCCTTCTGTCCTTCCAGGTGAGCTGCTAAAGTTATTAGCTTTCTATATTTGTCCTGCACAGCATTGTTTATACCTATGTTAGGGTCTAGAAATAAAGCAAGACAGCACTGTAATCACTGTGCCAGATATCTGTGGTGGTGCTGCTGCTGCTGGGTACACTGGAGTGAACACTGTATCTCCTCCAGAAAGATCTGCCCAAGGCTAGGGTGAGCCAGCGAGGAGTGGTGGTGGAAAGCAGTTTGAATGCCTCCATGATAACCAGGCAAAGAGCACAGCCTTCTAAAATCCCATTCTAGGCAAAGTGTTTGAAATTAACTGGCTGCTGTACCACAGAATTATTTTAATAAGCAGAAAGTTATTCTGGTTGAAAGGCTATATCAGGCCTCCTATCAAGGGCTAAGACTGTGGTTGCTGTATCCTCTGATGTTTTATGTGAATACAAAATCTTATTAATTCAGTAAATGTTTTGTAAATAGATTTGGCCTAATAGCTTTTGACATTCCTTATGTGAAAAAGGAAACAATTAAAATAATTGTAAACTTGCTCATTTGATTTTTGTCAAGAAGTTGAAAAATAGGATTAATGTGTGCTGCTGCTGCTGGGTTTAGTGAACTGGCATAATTTTCTTCAGTACAGCATAGCCTGTTGCTTGCCTTCCTAGCAATGGATTAGAGCAGTAGGTGCATCCTGTTTCCACTGTGAGGGAAGAAACTTCCACATCTGTCATGAACAGTCCATTGTTATGAGAAATTTATAATTGTCATACCATGCTGGAATACAGGCTTGTACTGCACCTTGTGCAAGTTGCTGTTACACTGCTTGGTGTGAATGGGTCTTTTAAATATTTTCTCAGTTCTTGAAATTAACTTATTTTAATATAATTTCTTTAGGATAGAAAAACCTAGAGCAGTTGTATCAGTTGGTTGGCTGGTATCAGCAAGTGGACAGCATGAGATGGATACCTAATATGAAGATATAAAAATCAGTGTCGTGTGTAACTTAATGCATAGGCATTTTTTTTATTCCAGAAAAGCAGGAAGTTGCAGAGAAACACAACTTTCTAAGAGTGTTCCAGATGGAAAGATCAAGAGAACTACAAAACCAAGGATGATCTATGTGAGACTTAGTAGTAGAAACTAAAGAATAGAAATAGTAGACATGAGCATATAAAATGGGGAAAAGTTTTGTAAAGGGAGTTGATCCTCAGAAAGATACTGGCATTCTCTGTGGAAGCTTGTAAGATTGATTGTCTTACCATGATAAATCAAATATGATGGTGAGGTTCAAGGTCAGCTGAGTGAGGTGTTAGGGAGAAGGAGAAGGTGATGGTCCAGCAGAAGGCACTGGAATTAAATATGAAGAAATTGATGCCTTCCTACTTTGAAAAGTCTTTGGTGTTATTGTGGGTTCCCTAAAAATGTTGCTACAATGTCATCAAGAAGACAAATGGAATATTAGAATCAGAAGGAAAGTGATAAAGATATTTTCTATTTAGTTTCCTGTGCTTCTAATTCCATACCCTTGTCTTGAAAATTTTGTGTGGTTTAGGTCCTCACTGGCATTATCTTTCCAAATAAGAGAAGTCCTTCTAAAGGTACAGAAAAGGGCAACTGTTGTCACAGAATCAAGTGAAAGTCAATGATAAGAATTAACTTAGAGCAGCATTGAGCACCTTCATGGAGTTCAAGTGTATAGACGCAGCTGTTTTGGATATGGCTTTACTCATGTTACTGCTAGGTAACTATTTGCTTGGAAGGGAAGGTGGACATACCAGAGATCATTCTATGTACATACACTCTATGTACACATGCTCTACTCATATTTATTTTAAAATTTGTTGATGGTTGCTGTTGGAGATATGCTCAGTTTAACTCAATACAGAAGTTACTACCGGCTTACAGTGAACATGTGAGCTGTAAATCATATACTTGATTTAGTTGACTAAACAGTGTTTAACATTGCACAAAAGATATTTTTATTCTTTGTGCTAGCTGTCTGATAGCAATGTGGAAACTCTTCAGATACTAAATTCTTGTTAATCTGGGCTTGACTAGTGGGTAAGAAGCCGAGCAGTGTTCAGATTGCTCTAATTTGAATCAGTCATTGCAGCTGATTCATCTGGCATAGTCTATACACAACAGTCCCACACTGGAAATGCAGACACTGATGGCAAACTTGCTTGGCTCTTGGTTACTTTTACTTTCAGACAGTGTTCAGACAGTTCTTAATCTGACAGTTAAATCACTGGGGTTGTTTCCCCAAATGTTTGTGGCAGTAAAATGTATACTTAATGAGGTCTATTATAAACTGTGGAAACCTAAATTATATCAGGAGCTCTGATATTAGATCAGAGATCTATTAAAAGCATAATTTGTAGATACTCCTTTAGGTGGTTGGAACCAGTAACTTTTCTGCTTTTACAAAATGTCAAACTTGGTATGTGGCAATAAATCTATTTGACAGAATACTGGCTCATAAAAAGCTGGGATTTTAAATCTTTTATGTGCATGATAGCCAGTATAACTGATATAAAGCATAAAAAAATCTGTACTGTGGTCCACTATCAGAATTTATTCAGTGAGCAAATTGAAACTATTACATTTGAAAAGGGTTGCTGGTGGCTAAGAAAAATATAAATGTGGAGATTATTGTGGACTCTATTTTGCTCTAGATGATTACAGCGACTTGGGAGTTACTCTAGCCTTCCAGCCATGTATGTTCCTATACATCTTCTAAAATGCAGAATAATCCCGTGCACTAGAGACTTGACTGGAATGATTCTTGTGAGTTAATAATGCACAGCCTGGTATTTGCCTTGTAATGCTGTCATGTTTTGTTGCTATGTGAGAGAAAGCAGCAACTTGCTAATTTAAGTCTAATATTCAGATACCATTCTTCTTTTGTTCTTAACTTAGGCCCTTGACTAATCAGGCACTGTCAGATCATTTGACTTGGCTGAAAGTTACTGTAATTTACTGGCTGCTTATTATAGTGCTATAAAATTACACATTACTAGCACTTGTCTTATAAATGTGTATTCTACTATATTTCATAATTATTATATTTGATTAAAATATGATCAATCTTTTAATTGAAACTTTCAATTGAAGGCAATGAGAGAAGTAAAAACAGTGTGTGTGCGGGGGACTTTTTACTGAGAATTTTTGTGTGGTTCTTCTAGCTGGTGGGATTAGGTAACACTTGTGAAAGTTGTTGTATTAAAATAACAGTGTCTATGATAAACCAAACCTTTGAAAGTGCGTTTCTAATAATAACCTGCTCACTTCTGTATTCCCTAATCTTATTTCATGATGAAGGGTTTGAGAGCTCAGTTTTTTGTACATTACTATTGGAGTTGAGCTGTGGGACAACATGTGATTAACATGCCTGTGTTCACCTCTGGTCGTGGTTACTGTTCGTGCAGTTTCATGATAGGAGAGAAAATTAACGATTGGGAACAAATAGTTGGTGGTTAAACAATTTCTTTGGAGGACTTCAGACTTTGGATGGCCCGTGGTTAAGTTACCTCAAGTTTTCCTCCGAACCCAAGTCTCATGTCTTAAACACCTGCTGATTACTCTGTCTAAAGGAACACAGCCCGAGTAACTAGAGTGACAATTAGAATCAAGCAGTTAAATTGCGTGATCCTGATTTCTGTTCTGGACCAAGCTCTGTGAAGTCTTCTATATATCATGAGAATGGTATGATCAAGTGAAGTACTGGTAGGTGACAGTCACCAAAATACCAAGCATACAAGTAAATTAAATTGTATGTGTTTACTCACCCCACAAAAGCAATTAAAACTTTACATTTGAGATCAGGAAGCCCATTAGAATCATAGAATTATTTAAGCTGGAAGAGACCTTTAAGGATTGTCTAGTCCACTCTCCTACCATGGGCAGGGATGTCTTTCACTAGATAAGGTTGCTCAAAGCCCTGTCCAACCTGTGTAGAGGTTGATCAGAGTGGGAACTGACTGTTTGATTTAGCTCATTTGTTTCTAAGCTAACTTGTTTAAGCATTCTCATACACTGCTTCCAGGTCTGAGCCTGCCTGAAAGCAGCTTCACTTCCATCTCCTAATGAATCCCACAACTCACTCCCAAGCCGATGCCATACCGAAAGTGAGAATACTCTATTAGGGACCTTAAAGAATCCTTTCTGCTGTCCCCAGGTGAGCAGCTCTTCTATTTCCTGCTGCTCAATCTCTGTTTCGGTTATTTTTGCCATTAGCAGCAGGCATTCGACTATGGGTTTTCTCATTGCAGATGTCTCATTCTCCATAGGGTTTTCAGCCACAGACACCATGTTTCCCATGCTGTTGAAATTTCTTTTTGGTCTTATAACCCTTTTTCAAACAGCCCTGTCTTTTACAGACAGCCTAACGCCTTTCTCAAGGTTTTGCCGACAACAGCTTTCCCTC
>VZRW01004536.1:0-13145 GCA_013398125.1 Aegotheles bennettii | reverse complement strand
ACTGAGGTCCCCTGGTGCCCGCAGCCCTGCCTTTTAAGGTCCTTCCCATTGTTAAGCAATCAGCCTTATTATTACCAAACAATTAGCACCTGAGTGTGATGACCAGTAGGGCTGCTCTATCAATCAACAGTCAGTTCCCACTCTGATCAACCTCTACAACCTGATCTTGAACACTTCCAGCAATGATCCACAACTTATCTGGGTAACTTCTTCCAGTGACTCACCACCCTCATTGTAATCAACTTCTTCCTTACGTCCAAACTAAATCTACTCTCTTTATGGTTAAAGCCATTGCCTATTGTCCTGTTATTACAGGCTCTGGTAAAAAGTCTCTCCATCTTTCTTATAAGCCCCATTTACCTGTAGAGGCTGCAATAACATTTACTTGGAGCTGCCTCTTCTCCAGGCTGAACAACTCCAACTTTCTGTCTCTCTTCATAAAGGAAGGTTTCTAGTCTTCTGATCATTTTTGTGGCACTACTCTGGACCCACTCTAACAGGTCCATGTTTGTCTTGTACTGAGGACCCCAGAACTGGGTATAGTACTCCAGGATCTCCTAACATCAGGACGTCGTCCTAACATCAGGACGATGGAGCAAAGCTTTTTACAGTAATGACCAATGATAGGACGAGGGGCAATGGATGCAAACTGGAGCATAGGAGGTTCCATGTGAATATCAGGAGAAACTTTTTCACTGTGAGAGTGACGGAGCACTGGACCAGGCTGCCCAGAGAGGTTGTGGAGTCTCCTTGGCTGGAGACATTCAAACCCCGCCTGGATGCGTTCCTGTGTGATGGACTCTAGGTGACCCTGCTCTGGCAGGGGGGTTGGACTGGATGATCTTTCGAGGTCCCTTCCAACCCCTAGGATTCTGTGATTCTGTGATCTCACAAAAGCAGAAAAATGTACAAGGGGAGGAGAGGGGGAATGAGTTTGGTGGTGTTGCAGGTAACTAAGAGACAGGCTACTAAGCACAAGAATAATTCTAAATGTGTGGCAAAAGGTGCAGTTTGTCCTCTTACCATTATGGTATACAAATTTTCTCTTGAGATGTGAACAGTTGAATTAACTGAACAATGAAATTAAGCAATATCGTTAAGCTCCAAATGCTTTCCCTTTTATTCTTGTTTCTGGTATTTCCCCCATCCATTGGCCCATAATTAATTTATTTGTCTAAAATTCAGTAGGTATCTGGGGATTTAAAAGCTAATGTGTCCTTACTCATGGTCAGTAATTTTAATCCTATTCTCTTTGCAAGCGGGAGAATAATGCAACTGCAATTTAAATGGGCAAGAACAGTTTCCCTCCCTTCTGCTTCAGCTGCTAGACCTCAGCGTACTGCTCTCTTCTTGCTTGCATCAGGAAGATCACCTACATGGCAAATGGAGACGTAATCAGGGTTGATCTTAAATGTTCATGTCCATATTTTTGAGGAGTGCTTAGTTTAATGTGGATTACTTTCTCAATATGATGTATTTCACTGCTCTGGAGTTGACTGCACTTCTGCAGGTGAAGCAGCAGTGGAGGGGTGAGGATGAGTTACAGGGGAAGGGGGAAGGCCTCTTCCCAGGAGCCATGCTGTTTTATCCTGAGCACATATGCTTGCATTGTCTATGCAGTGCTTAGTCTGATATCATATCCTCTCAGTTTTCTGCTGCTTTTCAGTTTTCTCGATGATGAAGCAACAGTGGCTAGGAGATAACTTTTCCTCTCATTTCTCCCACCACTTTTATATATCTCAAGTCTGTGGGTTATCATCTGTAGGAATATTAAATATGACTGAGTCTTACCACCTGTCCTGGTACACTTAGTAGGACAAGCAGGATTTTCCTTGCTTTTCAGTGAAAATAGCTCTGATTAATGTATCTGATACTCCAATTAGAACCTACTAAAATGGTGTTTCTGTAGTCTTGAAACAATCTGATTATTCTGAACCTCCTGCTGCTGTCTGTGCTATCAATTTACACCTATCTGCAGTTCCTACTCTCTCCCCTCCTGTCTCTTCACAATACTGATGTTTTCCATGATTATTAGGCTAATGAAGCATTTCTATAAATCATGTTATAAAGTCATAGCCATCTGTTTGAAATGGTATAAATGGCATTTTCATGCATTTAGGGGATCTGTGGTACAGTGAGGGCAGTTTTAACTGCTCAGTGAGAAGCCTTTCTACAGGGATCTAGGAGAAAGGGCTGATGTGATACTTTGGCTGTGTTTTGAAAAACAGGCTTTGGCCCTTCTTGACATTATCTGGACTACACAGTAAGAGAGTAACAAAAATAGCACAGGTCTTCATTTAATAAAGAGGTTAACTCAAAGAACCTCTCTGCAGCCTCCCGGAGAACAAACAAGCTTAGTCAGGAAATAAATGAATGTTTAAATTTTGGCATAAATCTATAGCTGGAGAAAGACTCTTGAGACTTCCAGAACAGGATCGGGACCACCGTATACTGATGCCTGAAGAAGTGACCAAATATACATGAAGTTAGAAATGCAAAATGTGATAGTAACTTCAGGATCACTAGAAGTCTTCTAGTTCAAAATACTCCTCAAAGCAGGTCTGATTTCAAACTTGTCTTTCACTTTCCTACCACTCTTTCTGGAGGTGGTCAGTGGGATGAAGCATAAGTTATAATTGTTATATTAGAAGTGTATATATGTACACACACATTCTGCCTTCAGACATAGGTGGCTTTTTCATAAAAACCTCTCTGAAAGCATTCATGGGCAGCATTTTGGGGTTTTTAATTAAGGTGGCAGAGTTCTGACTCATCACCAAAATTTTTCAGATATACTTCTAAGATTATTTTTTTTAATGAGTGTCCATTTAAAAAAAGATCTTCCTGAATGAAAGGCCTTTCCTTCTTCCTATCAATAATGAATTTGGAAAGAAACCATTCTACATTTTATGATCAGATGTTTTCAATGTAGCTAACAGCTGCATATCTTCATGCAGACCCAGAAGATAGGATACAAACATGTATGCTTTGACATGGATGCCAGTCCATGGTTGTCATTACAATGAATGCAAACTCTAGTGCAAGAAGTTACAACAAACTACCAGCATACACTTTTTTAACTGACAGCAATGAAGTCTGTGGTAGCTTGTGCATGGGGAGTGTTAAGGAAATTGCTTACAATAGACACATAGGTGCTTTGATGACAGAAATGGAGGAAAGTATCTTGAAACCAGATAGGGAGACTACAACAGCTGTTAAGCTATTTCTTAAAATGCACCCTTACTGCTATGGAAGAAATGCAAGACACATGGTGGGACTGCAGCCACTATTTATACACAATCTCTCAGTCCCAGGAGAATTTTTTTTCATTTATGAATATTGAAACTTAAAAAAAGAAACCAAGCCAACATACTTTACTTGTTACATCTGTGTATTCACAGTTGTGAATGCATACTATCACTGTGTGGTAGTTGCTAATCCTAGATTTTAAAACTTTTTCTCTCAGGGTGGAAACACATTATTCACATCTGGAGCTTACTAGAAAAGGGCACTGAGAGTTGTTTGGCAACTTGCATATGTAAGTATTTCAATACTGGAAGCATGTGCCCCTTGCTTCTAGAGGAGTCCCAGTAAAGGGGCACAGAACCTCAGACTTCATGAAAATCAAGCTCATGTGGATGCAATGACATATATTTTACATCTTGCATTGAGTATGAATAGTATAGCTGACCTAGTTATTAAACAGGTAAAGTATTATAATTATTCAAATCCAAAATTGTCTGTTCTTTGCAGGAAAATATTGACTTTTTAATTTACACATAATAAGACCAAGCAGGGAGAGAGCAATAGTAAAGATTTGTTTTACTGAAAAAAATAGAGTGGTTTAGGTATACTTGTTGTATGCCTTACCTTCAGAAAATACAGGTATTTCGGGCACAGCAAAGCCATTCAGAATTTTGCTAGAAAGACAGGTGGATTTACTTGAGAACATTCTGGAAAGAAAGACTGACTATGTTTTGGTCAATTTAAAAAATCATGGGACTCACATGCATTTTGAACACTTGCATGTATCCTCTTCCAGACCTAATCTGCTCATGTCCATTGTAAAATTGCCTGCAACTGCATTTTAAAGATTTTTTTTTCTTCTAGACTGCTACTCCAAAGACACTTAAGTGAATGTGTCTCCGGATTTTCATTCTGTTCCTTTTTCCTTTGCCAATTCCCCAGGTGGCCCAACAAGACCTTTTCAAAATGTAACCTCAGTATTGCACTGACATAAATAGTTCTTTATATTTGAATCATTAGCATTATAGGTCTACCTTTTAAAGCCTGATCTCCTTGGTAACAAGTGCTCCAGACAAAGCAAGGACTTTGCATTCTGCTTACAAGCAAGAGGAGAATCTCCAGGAAGTATATCTTGGTGCTTTAAATAAGATATTCCCAAAATAATAACAAGGAACTAAATATCCTTCAGAATTTTAGGCTGTGGTTTATAGACAGTAGTTTTTTCCATCAATCTCTCCTGGATTTCAGGGGTATAGTCAACCATGAAGCTCAGTATGCCTTCAGAAAGTAGGCATGCATCTGTTATTCAAAGTTCTATTTAAAATTTCAAGGAACCTCCAAGCAAATCTTAGAGCTTTGTCAAGTTTCTGTGATTTTTGTGTCCACTGTGGTCCCTGAAGAGAGAAGACTACAGGGTCGCACCTGTTCCTTGAAATGAATCGCATGATTTATGCTCGAGTGGCTTTGGGGTCACAATACAGAGATACAAAATCCTCAAGGGACAAAATAGATTCTTTCATCTGCATGATCTAAACAGGTGTTGCCACCTTTTATGCCAGCTGACAAATCTTGGCAGAAAGCAGTGCTTATGAATAGAAGACAAAATAAGGCTACAGTAGCTTGTCTTGAAACTTGGGTTTCACTGCTTGATTTTCATTTCACTTGTGATTTGCACTTGTGCATAAATAGGAAGGAGCTGCTGTTCTGTCTGCATTATACATTTCTGACACTTGGACATACTAAGTGTTTGCCCTGACCTAGCTGATGAATAGTCACTCTAGACTGAAGGATGGAGGGTTGAAAAATAGCTTACATATTTTTGAGTGTACACTTAAAAAATTAATACTGAAAAACATGTTATTCCATATGGATTTGAGCTGAAAGAGCTCTACCTACCTTGGGTTTGTTTTCAAGATTCAAACATACAGTTAAAGGCAAGACCCTGGCACAGAAATTAAAATTCTATGAAGTGGAAGTTTCTGAAATAAGTTGGTGTGACAGATCTCCTCTTACTTCCAACAAAGGGTTTCTGCATGAGTTATGGGTTAGGAGTACTGGAGGAACATGGGTATCTTGTTTATAACATACATTTTTGAGGAATTGCAGATACTTAGTTTTAATCACTGAAACAGCACTGACAGTTCAAATCCTGAAGAATAAGCAAATGTTGTATTAGAGAGATTTAGATCTTGTCCAGTGATATATTAAAATTTTAAAGGAAAGAGTTAAAAATAACTCGGTACATGTTGTAAGCTGAAAAGAGATCTTTCAAACTTTATTGTATGGCTAATTTTCCCAGATAGCATTTGAAATTGATATGAAAAAAATCTTCAAACATATAGAACAGTACAAAAAGTAGGTAAATTTTTATTACTACTGCTGACACCAGCTAAAGAGTAAATAATTAGATTGTTATCTAAACCTTGTTGCTTTTAATTAAGAAAAAAATGTAAAAGCTGTTATTGGTAACTGAGATGGGTGTGTAACATCCATCACTAGTCCAAGGTGGATGTTGAGGAATGTTATGATTCCTCATGGGGATTAGCTGAGACAAGATGACAGCTACTTCTGGGCCCTTAAAGAAGATGGATAGAAGACAAGCTTTTCAAGCCAGAACAGGTTGTCCAAGATGAATATGTCAGTACCAATGTACTCTGAGAATGGGCTAAATGTCAGTTTACTGATTGTTGGGACACAAAGTGACTATCTAGATGTGTGATGGGAATGACATGCGGTGAGAGTCCCAGTCCTCCTCCTGAGCTTGTGGTACAGCTCTTCCCTCCAAACTGTGAGTCAAGAAAACAGTGAATCAGGTGAGAGACACAAGCTTAAGTTAATGTTTGGTTCAGGAAATTTCAGGTAGTTTCAGCGTATGATGAGGATGCACCTATGTTATAGCCCATCAGCACCAAAGTGTGCTTTCTCTGTGGCAAGCCCCTTGATGATATAATGAGGATACACAAAGTGCATGTTGAACCTAAATGAGAAGTGGAGGAAAAAAATTAATCTGCCAGTAAGTGAATATGTTCCCTTAGAAACCAGGTGTCTTAATCACAATTAGGAAATCAAACTAGACACATTTTCTGTGAAACTTAGTGCACATCTTGAAACCTGTGACAGGTTAATACTCCAAGCTGAGATTGTGGGAAACTTGTCCTACATGACACTGCTTTCCAAGACCTGAAGTTTTTACTTTTGCATAATATTACTTTTGTGAGTGAGCAGGTCTGCATTTGAAAGGAATACTGCAAACCTTGGTTATGGTTTCAAAACTTGTTCTTTACCTAGTAGCACTAGTGAAATATCATGTCCACATCTACAAAGGTGTTTAAACTTATATCCAGGATTCACTGACTGCATTCTTCTGCTTCCCAAGTATTAAGTCCTTTTTTGCAAAATTGATTCTACAGGATGTAAACTTAACAGCAAACTTTCTTTGCAAGAGTACTCATTTTAAAAAATCTGCATTATAAAGTAAATAGCCTTTGAAACACAACTGTGATGCAAACCTAAAACCCTGAGTGCCATATGTAGCCACCTCCACTAGTCAGTCTGTTGTCATTTGAAATATAATCATTAAAGACGGAAGGAAAAAGTAGTTTGTAGTTACCCTGGTTAGTTGTGGAACTGATTAGGAAATTGTCAATAATTTATAACGTTCCAAGAAACATTTGTTGTCTTGTTTTTGGAAAAAAAATGTTTACTTTTGTTTCCTTACCTCAAAAGTATTGAAACTACCATGGCTTCCCCAAGAGTAGTTTCAGAATGAAAAACTCAAATTTTATTCCAGCAAAATTAGGTGAAGCTGTCACATTATACTGGGGTGTTTTGAAGGTTTAGGTTAAGTATGAGCTGTCAACCTAAGCTACTCTTGCAGTGCTTGGAAAGGATGCATTTGTCTTCATGGCGCATGAATGGAAATGGATTTGTATACTTGGGGGTGGGATTTTTTTATTATTTTTTTGTGGGAAGAACCAGCTTGGTGCTGTTCTGGAGAAGACAAAAAGCTTTGATCAGTCTGCAAACTCTCCTTTTGAGAGGAAGCAACTACTATAACTATCTGAACACACAATCTGGAAATCAGAAAAGCTGCTGTATGGCTCGTTCCCAGACTTGTACACTTCAGATATTAGCCATTCCAAGGCTTGACACTAGACAAAGGGTTTTTTTAAATGTCACTGTCTCGGTACAAGGAGTTCACGTTATTAATACATTTGAAGAGCTGTCTTTTCAACCTTTGAGTACTTTCTCTAGGGGGAAAAGATCTGTAGCTCTGAATTGGAAAAGAATTCTATATGCATAATTTGGTTTAAAAAACTCTCTGAAACCATAAGGGATTATTTCAACAAGATTTTATAAATTATATGTCTTAATGTTCTATTGTAATACTGAATATGAGCAGTTTTCTTTTCCCCTTTCTGTTTATCATAACTGACTAGCACTAGGCTTAAAACACTATATATTTTTATTCTAAAGTAGAGGTGTAACCTGAAAGAACTCAGTTGCTCTGAGAAATTTCATGTCACAAAATAGGGGCAAGAGTTGTGCAGTTCGTGAATGACCTTATGTCCAGACTCTCAGCCTCACACCTCTTACAGACAGCCTGACTACTCAGTCACAGATACTTTTGCAAGAATAAAAGGTAAAAGAATCAAACTAGTAACTGTCCAGATCAATGTCTAACTGCACCCCCTCATGCTGGTCATTTAGCAGGCTTTAAACAAACAAAAAATAAAAAATATGGGTGTTACAATATTATATTTTTAAAATATAAAAATATATGTTACAATATGTAAGACCCCTGTCTTGCTGAGTATAATTTAAATCCCACAAGACCATAGTGGATGGGCTAGGCAAGAATTCAGAATTCAAATGCATTGTCTTTAAACTTAGAAACTGATCAGATTCACTTTTTCCTCCAATTGCTTCCAGCTCTTAAACTCTTAGTAACAATTCAATTCTTCTGAACATCCTCATTGAAAATGTGTTCAAAGATTATTTACTGTGAATTAAATAGTTTGCATAGAAGCATTGGCTAAACTTAACTAATTTTATGCCTTATTTTAAAATTTTTATTCTTTTGATAGACTTGCATCAGAAGTGAAGCTAATCACTGGTTTAAAAACGTCTTCATTGTCTTTTTTAAAAGAGGTTAGTGGGAAAATAAAGTAATATGATCTGGGCATCCTGCTTCTAAACATTGCTAGATTTATAACTGTGTATAGACAACTGTCTTGGGGTAGGATGGAAGTAAAAACTGAGAGGAAGTCTGAGGAAAACACCTCTGGGGACTATTAATTAACAGCATAACAGTATTTTGGAATTTGTGTATTATGTTGTAGACTTGTTATATTGGAATTAGCAGAAATCTATTTTCTGTGTGCTTCATCATTTTGTATAAAACACATTAGTTCTCAAACACAAGGAAGTGCTTGTTGTACTGTCACATGGAAGCCTGCCATTTAACCACATTCTGGGCATGGTGCATTGCTATAAACAGCCTTTCTCTGTATCTTTCAGTGGGTCAGGCAGAATTTAAGTCTTCAGTCGTTGAATTTTCTAGATGTTTCTTCAAACCAAATTCTTAGTTTGCATTACACAAAAAAAAATTAATGCCTCATAAAACTAGGTTTGAACAATGTTTTGAAGAAAGCTGGAAAATATGAGAGAGGCTTTGAACTGTTACATCATTTAGTACTTTAAGAATTGCCATAAGGATTTGCATTTTTTTTCAGAACTGAAAATAAATTATTAATAAGCAAAATTATATGAAACAAAATATAAATCATTAATTAATCATCTTCTGATACAGAGCAATTTATCTCAGCCAACCTAGGCAGCCTATATTTAAACTAATACCTAATTTAAGAGCATCTGCTAATACCAAATATTCAATTTTATTAAATTCTTGGTGTCTTAATTGTCCCCGGCTATGTGATTGACAAGAATACGGAGTCTTTCAAAAAAATGGACCCATTTGAAATGGACTTTCAATTGAAATTGGCTCCAACTTTTTGAAACATTTGTATATCTGTGTTGCAGTTTTGGCTTTGCAATCAGATTTCAGAAACATTAGCATTTAGGCAGAAGTCATCATACTTACCAATTTTTTTAGGTTCTTGGGAAGATTTAGCAAAACACAAAACAGCAGCTTTACATGGAAAAGATTATAGAATGTCTTTTTAGGCTTATCAAAGGCCTCGTGGAGTTCAGGAAATGGCCATTTGCTTCAAGAAGAACATGTAACTATTGCTCTATGCAGCATCCCAACAACCTGGAGAGATACAAACAAGTGCCAATTGTGAGTCTCTTATCAACTATACTCCATGTTCAATCATGCTAGTAAAGAGAGGTTTTTGAGAACAGGAGTGTGAGGGAAGCTTGTATTGAAAGGAAATATAGCACTGTAGAACAGGATTTGAAGGTCTCTTGTGTAGCTGCCTGCTATTTTGCCATAATACATTAGATAAAGCTTAAGCTGTTAGGAACAAAAACCTCACCAACAGTATGAGATTGCTTTTTGTAATGTCCGCACTGGTGTTCCCTGTGTAGTGCTCAAGACCAAGCTGTAATTTTATAGACAAGACCACCACCAACCAGATGGCGGGAGCCACCTAGTTTGCTAGGGGTGATAAACTAACTGGAGTGTATATCACCTAAGAAGCTACAAGCCAGAGAGTCCTGTGGTTTTTTTGTGTAGGATGCTTTGGATTATCAGTGTTGCACTCTCAGCTACCTGCTGTCCTTGCCAAGTCTGTGCCAGTGGCTGATGACCCATGATTCATCCAGCCCTTGAAGTGCCTTTGCTGAGGATAAGGCTGCAGCACTGAGGATGTACTGTGCTCGTTGCCATGTTTGAGCTCCATGAGGGCATAAGGATCACATTCTATCCAATGTCACATGATGATAGAAGAAATGAAGGTTGGTTTCTTTATTCTCTCCCACCACCTCTTTCTATAAGACTACACATCCACCATCATGTTTTCACAATACAGGTAAGGATAGAGAGTAGTGTTCACAGCAGGCAAGCAAGTTGTTAAAGCCTTCTTACCATCAGGGAGACTGAGGCCAAGAATAATGTTTTCATCTCAGTGAAGTTAATCTCTACATAGACTTAAGTTGGAGGCAGACAGGTCTTCCAATGAGACAGGTCACCAGATAAATTGGCTACTGTGTTATTATTCAAAAGATCAGACTGAGAACCATTAGGCAGTGGGTTAAAGTGATTGGTAATGCTATGTGAAGTGCTTACAAAGTCTGGGGTACCAATTTCTCAACTGCCTCCAAGAAGCTAGTTAGAGCAGGGAAGGTGTAAAAGTGAGGGACTCTGTCCCGTCAGTTTGTAAAACTGTTTTGCTTGCTCTGGCACAAGCGTGAGGCAGTCCTTGCTGTACACCTTCCCTCTGGTAGCTCTGATCCCACCATCCCAGGCTGCCAGTGTATAGGCTTATGATGATGTTTGAGTCCTCTTTGTTGACTCTGAGTCTGTGCACTGTTGTCCAACCTGCTGTCTTCTTCCTTTCCATCACTTCTTGCAAGTGAACTAAACACAGTTTAAGGGCACACAGTGTGTGCTGGGTAACAACTCCCTCTTTCCTCTCTGAAAAGAAAGCAAATCATCCAGTACTGAGTTGTTTAACCTTTCAGTCAATGCTCTAGAGCCAGAAATTTCTTAGTCAACCTTAGGTTGGAAACAGTGACTGTTTAAGCTTTGTTCTACCTGCTTTGAAGTGATTAGATCATGCTTTTAATAATGCACACTTGGATCTCTACTGCACTTTAAATTGATGTGGTGTTTTCCTGAAGGGTTGTAGGCATTTCCAATCATTAGAAAACTGAAATTAAACAAAAAGGACCCTATTCTTACTATAAAGTAATGTTATGACATGCAGTGAGTCAAGTAAACATACTTAATATTCCATAATTTTTCTTGGAGTTGCATTCCACCTGATCAAATTCACTTTTTCAGCAAAATTTGGATGCACAGAATTACTGTACAAATTTAGCAATTAAAAAAAAATAAATCTGTTACTTTCTATCACTTCTTGGAAGCTCAAATGCCTGATAGTGTAGCTAGGGATGTAGCTGAACTTTTTTAATTGGTTTAATTTATGTATTTACATGAGCTTAATGAACTTGTGCGAAGTATTATAGAATATAGCTTTACTACGTTGCTTTCCTCATTACTGTCTTAATGAATCCCAACTTTTCAGTGTTTGCTGAACACTAATTATGTTTCATTTTGGATTAGTTGGGGAGTATGTGGTAGCTAAACTTATTTATGTTGTCTTTTTTCCATGTTGCCTTTACTGGTTATGTCAGTAAATCCATTTTCTGTGCTTGTATCCACAGATTTACAAAACTCTCAAGCATCCAATTGAATTTCCATCCCACTTTAAGTTAAATTGTCACTTAACTGCTGTTACCATTGCTCATGTTTGAACTTCTTCAGTGGGTTAACAGCATTATATTCTTTAAAAGCAGTTCAAGATATTGATGTTTCATGAAGAACGGAGGAGTGCGGTGATAAAGTGAACTTTTACATCCTTTTGGCAAGAGCCAGCATGGTTACAGTGAGGACAAAAACTTACTCGTAGAAGATAAACCAGTTAATCAGGCATGTTACCATTTTTTGAACAAAAAACTATATTGAACTTTTGCCATGTAGGTACCTAGGCATCTGTGTACTCCCTTCCATCTTTCAAAGCAGATGGATTATCCCTTTCAGTGACTTTTTGGACAAGAAGTTCTATAATTGATTTTGGTTTTCTGAACTAAGTGTTTTATACAATTGTGGAAAGAATTCATAGGAACACCAACAACTGGAATAATTAATCATAAAAGTTTCTCTTTTGAAGTCTATTAAATGATGTAAATTATTATCACATGTGTAGGAATAACTTATGTTTTTATCCTGTAAGTGACAAATAATAAAGCAACTGGTGCGTCTCTATTTTGAAATGGGCAGATGGTGTGTTAGAACATCTAAATGTAATTGGGGTGTGGAAGACTTTGTTTTGGGTCTTTTTCAGTTAGAAACTAATACTTTCTCTCCTTTTCTACAGTTTTCTGAAGGGGCTAAAAAGGTTTGTTGTTAAATTTCTTTTTTGTATGCCTTTACAACCATTGCTTATATGCTTTTGTCTATATAGCTGTTGACAGATAATGAAACTGATGCTATTGCAAAAGAAATACATGGAAAAAAATCCCACTTGGGGATGTTTTGTATCAGAATTCACCATTAGATTCTTTGCTTTAGAAATATATCTACAGACTGAGAATTTGATAGTTCTTCAAATGCTATGATTAAATCATAAAGCCTGACACTGACTACCTTTTAAGCATGTCCTCTTTCTGCTTTCAGGAGACCCTGTTGTAAATTGGTAAGTATCCCTTCATAAACACTTACCCTTATAAATAGAATTAAGTAGTTTTGTTCTGCTGGAGCCTTACAAGTTTCATTTAGTACCAGTAAAGCCTTTTAGTCATGGCAAGGGGTAGAACAATCAGTTAAATGTTCCTTAGTGATTTTAAAAGCATGCAAAAAGTATTAGGTGCAGCCAAGAAAAGAATTTAAGGTAAATATTTGCTGAAAAATGTGTTAGTGAAAGTCTGAAACAAAACTGTAGTCTGAGGACTTCTGAATTAATTTAAGGATATCTTCAGCAGTAATATCATAAGCTTGTATGTGTTATGATTTGAAGACAGAGATTTTGACTGGTAACATGAAGGCTTACTGTTGCTGTAAAAGGGGTGAATAACATACCTAGAAGTTCAACTTGAAGCTACCTCAGCTATGAATTATTCAACCAGAAGGAGATTAAGGACTTTTTAGCTCACATTGTTGCTGAAGATGTTTTTTGACATCAATATACAATATGTGAGAGAGCAACTAGAAT
>VZRW01004535.1:34431-54216 GCA_013398125.1 Aegotheles bennettii | reverse complement strand
ATCCATTCTCTACCCAGCCTGGAATTGTGCTAGATAAACATATTAATATTTTAGAGCAATTGTTAGTTGTCAGGTGTTTTCTATTCATTTTTAATTCCAAGAGCAGTGTTTTCTTTACATTTTGTGGGTTTTTGGTGTTTCTGAGTTGCTGTGTGGAATGAACTGCAAGCTGGTGCTAGTTATTTCCTATAGTGGTGCTGCACTAATTTGTCCTCTAGCAAGAAGCTAATTGTGGGAGATGCACAACGTCGTTGCCTCCAAAGTGTTTCAAGCTTGGTCCTGTCACAGCTCATCTAAGTGCATTTTCAGGCTCCCTGGAGGGGTTATTAGGTTTGTTGCAGAAGTACAGCTGGCCTGATTGGGGAAAAGTTAACAATTACGATATGCTGGGTTTGATGTATTGGTCCTCTAGGAAAATTTCTATAAAGAGTTTTCTGATAAAATTTGTGTAGACACGAGCAGGGCAACCTCGAGCATCTGTTCTGTAAATGCATTTGAATAAACACGTACAGACACACTTTGCTTGCAGCTACTTCATGTAGAGATAAAACAGGAGGAAAAGGTTCAAAACTCATTCCTAGCATTTTGATCATCACTGGCACCCTGAGACAGAAGTTGGGGCAACTTTTTAAACTTTTTTTTTCTCGCAGTTACCTCTTGAAACAAAAAAATAGCTCAAAAATATTGATGGATTTTTCTGAATGGCAGGAATATTTGCACTGAAGTTGATTCAGCTTCATCTTTTATTTACACGCGATTTTCTCCCTCCACATAATTTATTTATGTTGATAACAATATTTTCCTGGAGGGCTGAGATTTACCAGATGTAAATGTTGTGGGTGCTGGGAGCACAAAGTTGCCTAATGCAAATGTTCGAGAGAGGACCTGCAGGATAAGAGCCTCTAAGACTCAAGACACAGCTACTGCTGATGGTAGTGCTACAAAACTACCTGCTCTTTATAGATCTTGAGTGCTGAATATTGTTTTTTCTGCTTATTGTCTTCTTCGGTTACGCATAACAAGATGATACAGGTTTTTTTAAGGAAATATTTTAAATATTGCAGGTATTTTCAGATTTTTCACTTTGGATTTTACATTTTTGTCTGTATTTGAAAGCCCGATCTTCTTTTTTTAAAGGGGATGGCTATGATGTGTCACAGAAGGTTACTGTATCGACCCTCTCGGCAATAGAAATTGGAGAAAAATAAAATAAAAAAGTATTATCCTAGCATGACTGACCCTATACAAGCTGAGCTGAGCTCTTTCATTGGGGATTTTAGGCTTTGCTGCTTTTCTGGGTTGTTTTTTTTTCCAGTTGCGATGAAGTTTATCCATGGAGAAAATTGGTTATGGGGAGAGAACAGAAAAAAATGAAGAGAGAAGGCTGTGCAGGGGGAAAAAATAGAGCAGTTTTCTGATTAAATTCTTGGGGAAGTTGTGAGCGAGATGGTTCAGCAGCGCTGAGATAGGCAATTAAAAAGTGACTCGAGTGAACTTCAGTGTCTTGCCCAGTCCTAAACTTTGCTTAAGGTATTTTAATAAAAATTTAAGGGTATTAGACAAAGTGTTGTTACTCCTTTCAATGACTTTTTCTTATTTCCCCATAGAATGTTTCACTAGACAAAGATTTCTCTGCATTGCCAAAAAACAATAGGATGTTGAACCCTACCACTTTTTCCTAAGCACATGAAAGCAAACCAAGCCTGGCTATTTTAAATTGCATTTTTAGCTTCAGGTCATGTCTTAGATCATTCGAGGAGGATTATGGTATTACCATGACTCATGGAATTGCCTAAATATCTGTTTGTGGTGCAATTGAGCAGTAACACATACATCACACTTTTCTCTCACCATCATCTTTCAAGGGTCTGGCTTCATCCAGTGCCACATGTTCAGCACAAGAACAGTAAACTTTGACGTGCTGAATGAGCTGAATTTTTCATATTTTCAGTGCTGAGTAAGGAATTTGGGGTCAAAAAGATACTCTGGTGATTAACTCATCTTGATATTGAAAATCACAGCCTCCCTTGTTAAAAAGCCCTAACGCAATTGCCGTGCAGGAGCAAAGGACTCTTTGCCTTCTCTTCCTCTTTAATGAGTTTCCGTTGCTTTCCCTGTGCATAAAATTATTTACGCACATAATTTCCTAGATTGTATCATTACAAACTCAATGAAGTGGAACACTGGGGGAATTTGTGTGGGCAGAGGCTATTTGCAGAGCGGGGAGGACTGGTGTCACGCGAAGGCCATGCTGGAAGGGCCCATTGCAGGAAGCAGCTCTAGATACAAACCAGCATAAACACCTCTTCCTGCTGTGACCTCCTGCCTCATGTTCTGGGCTCTGCAGTTCAAAAAGGCCATCGAACTGCTGGAGCACGTCCAGAGGAGGCCACGAGGATGGTGAAGGGCCTGGAAGGGGTGAGCTATGAGGAGTGGCTGAGGTCACTTGGATTGTTCAGCCTGGAGAAGAGGAGGCTGAGGGGTGACCTCACTGCAGTCCATGGCTTCCTCCTGAGGGGAAGAGAAGGGACAGGGACCGATCTCTACACTCCTGTGACAGTGACAGGACTGGGGTGACAGCAGGAGCTGAATCAGGGGAGGTTCAGGTTGGGTGTCAGGAGAAGGTTTTTCCCCCAGAGGGTGGTGGAGCACTGGCACAGCTCCCCAGGGCAGTGGTCACAGCACCAAGCCTGCCTGAGCTCAAGCAGCGTTTGGATGATGCTCTCAGGCACGTGGGGTGACCCTGGGGTGTCACAGGGGTTGGACTCCATGATCCTGGAGGGTCCCTTCCAACTTGGCATGTTGTGTGATGCTATGATTCTGTATTTATTATAGTAATGGGTAAGTAAAGCTGCAGTTCATAACACAGGATCATTGAGCCTCCTTTCTTTCCTCTGGAAGCCGTGTCCCCGCTCGCCCTGTGCTCGCAGGGTACCTCACTTAGGGTCAGGCATCTCCTGATGCAGCAGAACACTTAAGTACCTACTTAAGATCTTTTGGCATGTTTAAGCTGCTGGGCAAAGTGTGGTCCAACCAGTTTACTCACGGTTGAGATCAGAGGGAGCACAAAGTCACCCTGGTTCACCTGGTGCATCGCAGGATACTGCATTCCCCACAGCTGCCCTCTGCTCAACCCAAACACAGCGGGTGGATGAGTGCTGCTCGCTGCTGTATTTTCACACACAGCCAGGATTTGGGAGCTTCTCAGTTAGTAGGTTTTTCACTGTGGCTCTTTATCCTATATAACATCATGTGACCTGAAACCAAGCGATTTTGGGGGCAAAATACAAATGTTCTGCAAACTGTTCCCTTTATTAGCCTGCCCTGTATTCTCCTCACCTGCTGAATAGCATTAATTCCTTCTTCCTAAACGTCTTTGCTGAGAGAGAGCCATATTAAATATTCCATTCTTATTATTAAATTTGTAAATTTGACCATAAATGGTGATTCATTTATTTTTTCCAATTTTTTTTCAACTCTTCCATTACTTTTTTTCAACTTCTTAATAGCCATTTCTGTTCTTGGGCTCTATGTTTAGTGCCTTGGGAGTGTCACGAACATCTAGAAGCTGGAGGAACTGCAGGACTTTCATTTTCTGAAGCTGTGACCTTAAGGCAGGGATTAGTCAAGAGGCTGTAGTTTGCAGCAGTTCGTCCTTTCAAATTAGCCAAGTCTTGTCTCGTTCTGCAAGTGGTGCTTTCTCTCTTGCAAAAAAGAAAACCTGTGTGTGACAGGCGCTGGGAAAATGGAAATGTGTAGTAGGGAGCTATGCTTTCACCTGGAATACTTTAAGTTACAGGTATTAGTTTATTTCAAGTATTAAAATATTCAATTTCTATTTCTTACTTGGTCCGTGACACTGTCAAAGGCATAACAGTTGTATTTTTAATTTTTCTCTCTCTGGAGTGTTGCTTGTTAGTTGATCAAGCAGTCATTGGGTCCATTTGTTTGAGTCACTCACGATATAAAAAGATTTTCTAGTTCTTTTTCCAGTGTGTCTCTGCCCTTTGTGTCTCCCCTGGGGACAGCGGCTGCTGTTAGGGGACCTCTCAAGCTACTCGCAGCTCGCACAGAAGACAGCTCAGCACAGGGTGTATCAGGCACTCCTAACATTTCACCCTGCCTTATTCTGCTTAAGCCAATTAAAGCCAGATTTCCTCTTGAATCTTATTAAGCAGTTTGGCTTATGACAATGTGCTGGCCTTTCTGCCCTCTCTTTCTTTTCCTTCTCTTTCTTTTTTCTTTTCATTTCTCTCTGCTGTGTTTTTGGCTGAGGTTTGTCTGAAGATGAGAAAGCTAAGATACAGCAATGAAGCTCATCCTTCACTCTGAAAGCAGAGGACTTTCTGGAGTTTCTGGTTGGAGGGTGGTGGTTGTACCTCACCATCATGGGACTCACCAGCCACGTTGACAGATTGACTCTAAACCTTATACTGGAGGAAGGGACAATTTCAGCAGTAATTGCAAGGGGTTCAGTCCCTAAAAAAAGTGGATAAATAAGTTTGGATCTTCTTGGCATTGGTTATTGCATTTCCACACCTTCTCCAGCGTGTCTGAGGCCATGTTTCCCAGTGGATCCCGGCCCTGACCCCAGTTTGGTCTGTCACAGCCATCGAGGGATGGCCCATGGTGCTGCCAAAGAGCCTCGTTGGCTTGCTTGGGTCCCACATGGAGACACTTCCTCTAAAACTGCCCCTTTTTTATTTTCACAGCTCCTTCAAACACCTGATTGGCGGCCTAGATGATGTTTCCAATAAAGCCTATGAAGATGCAGAAGCAAAAGCAAAGTAAGTGCCTGCTCACGTTCAGTGTAACATCTTAACCTCATTTCTGTTGCTGGTACATCACTGTAATCCCCCCCAAACCCTGGGTTTTTTCTCAACACAATAGTGCAAAACAGCTTAACTAGTATGAATTAGGTGCCTGCTCTGAATTTTCCTCTGGATGAGCCTCCTTCTGTCTTCCTGGCTCTCACCATGAATATGGGAGAACCAGAGGGAGATGGGTGGTCCAGAGTCAAGTGGTCCCAAGGTCCATCTTAATCACAATGTTTGAGTCCGCAAAAGTGTTGGATCTTCAAAATTTATCACAAAATCATGCTTTTAAAGTATTTTGAAGGTGAGAAATTACAGATCCTGGGAAGCTCAGGTAATGAAGGATTTGGTTCATTAGAGAACTCTGTCAGACATCTTCACAGAGGCAAAACATGTTCTGGGACAAAGAATTGGTAATCAAGTTTGTCATTTTTGAATGGATACAAGAGCTACTTTGATGTGAAGCAATACACTCACCTGAGGTCCAACTATAAATATTCTTTTCAGAAGTGTAGTGTATTTTCAAAATATTTCCAGAAAAAAACCCACTCCTCATTTATTCTTGATCTACAATTTCTTTTTTGATAGGAAAACTGGTTTATGTCTGTACTTTGATGCAATACCAACAATCAAGTTTTTGAAGAGGAACCTGTTCTGATTAGAGAGATACCAAATATAAGCCAATATGATCCAAAGGCAAAAATAGTTTAAAAGAAAACTGAAGTTGCTCTATGCAAAATTATTGTACTTCTCCTCTTACAAAATCATTTTGCTTTTCTTCTGGCTTTTGTTGGGTTTTTTTCCATTATTGACACCTTAAAGAAGGCGTTCAAGTGCTTTCTCAAAGTCAAATGTTCAGTGTGACTGTTAATCAGTGGTCTGCAGCCATCTAAATATAAGATTGCTCTGAAGTTATACATAGTAACTTCTCACTAAACTGGAGGGGCTTGAAATAGTGTATAGCAAAGGAATCTGGCACTTCTCTGGAGAGAAAATGAGAAGCCCTGAGTCGTTAGTTGATTAAAAATAACTTTCAGTTAGATTGCTTCGGAAAGTAGATACATATCCCAAAAAGCTGAGTTTCTTGGGCAAGACTTACTAATATTGCAAATACCCACAAATTAAGATAGCATTTTCCTTTTTGTCATCTTTGAGTGATATTTGAAATACTTTTTAAATCATGTGTTATTTATTTTAAGGTATCAGAAGGCACTCTAGGGATGTATTTTTGTTTAGAATGCTACTTCCCTGCCCCACATCAAACATGGGAGCTTTCTTCTGCAAATGCTTAAGTTCCCTACAAATTTTGTTGACTTAACTACAAAGGCAGGAGGCTATCATCAACCTCTTCTACCACCCCAGAATACAGCTATTTGGAGCACAAAATACAATGTGAAGTAGATTCAGTGGTATAGCAGAAGATAACTAGCTATTAGATATTAGAGATAAATATGTATTATTATGTATATTAGCTATTCATACCCGCTCAAAATATGGCATTTTAATGCCAGCAGCAGCTTATGCAGAGCATTTTGCAGAGTGTTGGAAAATTAACTTAAGCAGCTTCGGAGAGATGGTCCCAAGTATCCCAGGCATGTGCTATTATTATTTTAGATTTATTTATCTTTTTAGTGTTGCTGCTTGGTTTCCATTGAATTTCATCCGAACAAAAAGGAAGAAAACATCACTAATGAAGCTGAGGAGTTTGGGGATTGGTAATGACATGACAGTATTATCACAGCAGCTTTTCTAAAGTTACACCACAACCCGTTAGCACTAAGCAAAATTTGCAGATGGGACTCCCCATTTCGTACTCTGTCTTTTCACATCTAGAATTTTAAGCTGTATTATTAATAGAATATCATGTAGTAATTTATTATCACAGGCAATGTGTGTGTGTGCAGATTGCATCAGAGATTTTTTTGGGATCATTTGGGATAAATTCTTCACTTTGAGAGCCAATGGGCCAATGGACCTTAACATTTTTGATCTTTTATCTTCTTTATTCCTCTTCTTTTCTTATAATGCCAAGTATTTAATCCAAACAGAAGGGTAAAGTGAAGGCTTCTTGGTGATGCAGGAGTCGTTCCTCAAAAGAAGGAATCAATTAACTTTATAGCAGCTTTTCTATCTTCAAAGTCAGAGGCCTGTGCTTGGGTCCTGTCACTCAAGACTGTAGGTCACAGTGACATTGGTGCCCTTCGCATATTGACATTTTGACTTTGAAAAGGCAGAAAGGACCAGGCAGAGAGGACCAGGGAGGGAAAAACACTTCTCTGCCTGGAGAAGTGTTTAAAAAAAGGCATTTATTAGTCAAATACCATGTTCAAGCTTACCCAACTCCTTGAAAGCGGGCGCATGCCTGCAGAAGGATGACCAGAAGAGGAAAAGTGGCAAAGTTACTTTGGGAGTGAAGCCATCTGCATTGGAAGCTGCTGCAGAGTTTGGTCGCTCGAGTTGCTGTTCCTATATCTCACACGATAAAACTCCTCTGGGAGAAAAGTCTACTTGGCAGACATTTCAACCTGGCTTACTTTTCAAGCAGGTGTTAATTAGCTCCAGCTAATTGCCCTTCAAGGGCTTGTCTTTTCCAAGGAGAAGTTTGTGAAAGGGAAGAACTCGGTACACAAAGCTCATCCGGGTTTGGTGGGGCTTTACACAAATCACATTAATTTGTTTTCCCCTCTTTTGGCATCCTTGTAGCTAGCAGCTAAGTTTCATTGCTTGTATGGCAGTTGGCTAAAGGCCTTTGGATAGAAATTTTCTGGATACCTATGGAGCAGGTGGATCAGGATGATCCACACAAAGGTCAGATGTTCAGCTGGTGGAACCACACGAGTCAATACAAAGTACATCGTTGTGAGACATCGTTATGGAGCATCAGAGACTGCTTTTGGGTGGTGGGGTGGCCACATTGAGGGCCAAAATGTGAGCAGCTTCATATTTTCTTATCAGTTGCTGTTGGTTAAGAAATACAAACTGAAATGATACACATAAAAATATCTGCAAAATGGCACCAAATAGATTTTCATCTGAGTGTACCGTGTTGAGGTGATTATTAAATTCCTGTTAATGTGTAGGCTCCTGTTCAGCCAAAGCACAAGTTTAGGCTACATCCAATGCAGGGTTCATGTTCCTAAGCAGGACTTGGGCCACCAGCAGGAGTTCATTGCAAAAATACCTGCCAAATTGGTGGCACTGGTGGGGTTTTTTGTATCTCCATGCTAAGAAGATAACCCTGGGGTTACAGAGCTGGTAATCCCGGTGCAGGGCATGACTGAGGGGATGTTAAGCAGAAGCTACTAGAGGTCAGACTTTCCATGTATCCAACAGTCCTCCATGTCTGAAAGGGCAAAACAACTTTTTGTTGAGTGTATCTCTTGGTGACCAGGTGTTTTCCCAGCTAAGCCTTGAGATATGGTTAGGGTGCTCCAGGGACCTGGGAAAACGTTCCAGCAATCAAACTGCTGTTGACCACTTCCCACCCATGGGCATGATTTGAAGGAAAGAACAAGCCCTCCTTAGTTCTTGAAGGCCAAGAAAACACATTACACCCAGCTGAGCAGAGGGATGTGCTGCACTGCTGATGAGGTGTCACAGGGGGACCATGGCTGTAGGTCTCTGCATACTGGCTGGGACAGTTATAGGTATCTTTCTGTTCTGCATGGGCACCTTTGGATTGTGTCCTAAATGCCTGGCTCTTGGCCTGCACAGGCAGCCAGGATGCCCAACACAAGGCTGTGTCAATGCTCCAGTGGGAAGGTGCCCAGGACAAGTATCCAAGCCAAGCCAACCTCAAAGAAAATGGTGTTCTTCAAGGGCTTTGGCCTTCCCTCAAGGAGACATCTCTCTGTCTAGAAAAGCAAGCGTGCCCAAGCTGAGTCATCTTTGATGCTGCTTTGTGAGTTTCCTTGAAGTCGGGTGACGATAAAAATTGTGACTTTCATCAAAATGGAAGAACCCTTTTTTTATCCTTATGATTACAGAGATCGTTTTGATAACACGAGCTTACTCCAGCACCAGATCTGATTTACTTGTTTACAACTCATACCTTGCTACCCAACTAATACCTGTCTTGGAGGCAGGTTTTTGCAGGCTTGGGATGGTCGGTTCTCCATAATGTCCACTCTTTGTCTTCAGTGTCTTAAGTCAGAAATCATCACAGAATCACAGAATCCTAGGGGTTGGAAGGGACTTCGAAAGCTCATCCAGTCCAACCCCCCTGCCAGAGCAGGGTCACCTAGAGTCCATCACACAGGAACGCATCCAGGCGGGGTTTGAATGTCTCCAGCCAAGGAGACTCCACAACCTCTCTGGGCAGCCTGGTCCAGTGCTCTGGCACTCTCACAGGAAAGAAGTTCTTCCTGAGATTCACATGGAACCTCCTGTGCTCCAGTTTGGATCCATTGCCCCTTGTCCTATCATTGGTCATCACTGTAAAAAGCTTGGCTCCATCGTCCTGCCCCTCACCCTTTACATATTTGTAACCATGGATGAGGTCACCCCTCAGTCTCCTTTTCTCCAAGCTAAAGAGACCCAGCTCCCTCAGCCTTTCCTCATAAGGGAGATGTTCCACTCCCTTCATCATCTTTGTGGCTCTGCGCTGGACTCTCTCAAGCAGTTCCCTGTCCTTCTTGAACTGTGGGGCCCAGAACTGGACACAATACTCCAGATGTGGCCTCACCAAGGCAGAATAGAGGGGGAGGAGAACCTCTCTTGACCTACTGACCACCCCCTTTCTAATGCACCCCAGGATGCCATTGGCCTTCTTGGCCACAAGGGCACATTGCTGGCTCATGGTCATCCTCCTGTCCACCAGGACCCCCAGGTCCCTTTCTCCTACTCTGCTCTCCAGCAGGTCAGCCCCCAGCCTGTACTGGTGCATGGGGTTGTAATCAGTGTCATATGTGTCATCAGTGAGGCTACATAATTAATATTCTACCCCTCGGATATATTCAGATAAGTTAATAAATAAATCAACTAATTAATATCATAGTTACAGCCTTACCAGAGCATAGGTGAAGGAGAGAGGCAAACATTTAATTTGGTTGATATTCTGGGACAACAGGAGTTTCAGAAGAGCAGCACTCATGTCCCTTCTGCAAGTGGTGCCACATTGGTATTTAGGGCATGAAGGAGATACCTAAATAAGCAGGAGACCCACCTAAGTGTAGATTACTTCCAGATGGAGCCACTACTGCAGCTCTCATAACTCCAAAAGGAAACAGGTGGTTTCTACTGGAGTTGCTGGTGCCAAGTGAGGTGAAGGTTCAGCGAACACCATTAGCCCCAGGCACACAAATCCCTGGCATCTTCCCCATCCCGAAAACTCCTGAAGTTAATCTCTGTACAGTACTTCAACCATTTACGAGGTCATCAGATGAGGTCCCATCTGGCTTGGTCTGATTTTTCCGTGACATGGCTGTAGTGAGGGAGAGCCTCTCCTGTGTCACAGAGACAAGGACAGTGACAAAGTGGCCCTCAGCACTGAGCTGGGAAAGCTGGCAGCTGCCTGGGCTTGGCCCGGCCATGCAGAACCTCTCTGCTCCGCTGACCGGGGTCCCTGCACTCCTTTTCTCCTCTCACATCCAGAATTATCTGCTGATGTTGATCTTTGGTGGCAGCAGGGCTTGGAATTGATACCCTGCTGAGGTCCAGACACCGGTGCTGCTACTCCAGCTCTGGGCAGATGTAGGCTGTTTGGATTGCACTTGCTGCTTTGGGTTTTCTTTTCATTCCATCCCTAGGGGAATACATCTCAGTACTCACAGTCAAAATTGTCTCCTTTCCATAGGATTTGAGGAGGCAGGGACCTTTGTGTAGGTGTACGATGCCCTTTGATTGCCTGGCAGCTCTGGCCCTGGACACCCTTTGTCTTTGCCTGAGCTGTGCTTTATTAAGGAGCTCCATCCAAACCTTTTATTGCACTGGCCAGAGCCGTCCCTTGTTTCACTTTACACCTCCTCTCACTACATTTATTCCCAACAGAGCACCCTAGCACTTTGTTTTGGTGTAGAGGATGGTTATTAATATTTTTTCCATGTTTTAGGCATACTTTGTAGATACTTTCCCCCTTCCACCCTGGCTTGAAAGGTAAAATTGACTTCATTCTAAGGAGGAAGGTACAGACACAGCTTTACAGTCTGATCGAGCGAGGTGGCATGGGGCCCCACCTCTTTTCCTGGCATTTGCACTGTGTGCTGGGTTTGCAGATGCCCAGCTGAGGAGGAGTTTTGGTCTCCAGCCTGCTCCTGAGGCTCCCGGCGCTGGTGTGCAGGTGCCATCTGCTGTCGAAGGCTTCCCCAGCTCTGTCCAAGTGTTGTGTTTTGCAACATGAACCCCCCGTATCTCCCAATCCGTCCAGTTTCTCCTGTGCCAGCCTGTTTACAAGGGGGAGTATTTTCCAGTGGTCTGTGTGGCTCCTTGGTGGGGTTTCTTGGAGGGCCACTGCTGGCTCTACACACGTCTCCTTCCTGTGCAACCTTTTCTTTTGCTTCATGAGGTTGTCTTTGAGAGTTACTTTAATAGCTGAAGCTGACCCTGGGCGTTGCAAATACGTGGACAGGTCTAGGTATGAGCAAGTAGCAGGGACCCAGAGGAACAGATGTGTAGGGAATAAAATGTTGGTGACAAGCACCTGCTGCACAGACTGTGTTTCAGTGGGGTTTTCCTTTGATCTACCTCAAGTCGGGTTCCCTGGACTCAATGTTAAGCAGTGCTTGGGGGTATAAATTGGCTCCTGAGGCACATCTTCTGGTTCAGCTCCTCCTGAGAGGAGCCCAGCTCTCGTGCTGTTATCCCACTCAGAGACAGGAGAGGGACCCATCAGTGGACTTGCTTCAGAAACATGCTCTGCACCTGGGCTAGGAGAGATTTGAATGCATCTTGCCTATAAAGATGCTCTTTATTGCTGACCTGATGGCAGTGTCTGGCTGAAGGTGGCTGGCCATGATCTGGTCGCAGATGTTGGTGTATCTGCAGCGTAGACGTCCACTCCTTGGTGGTTTGTGGGTACCAGGGTTCAGGTTCTGGCCAACCTCTCCATAAACATATTAAGGCTGGAGTTGGCCCTTCATCTCCTAAAGATGGGCTGTGGCACACAGCACGAACCAACCTACCTCCATGCAAACTCCTTTTGTGTCAAGATTGGCAAGTGTTGCAGATGCTGTGTCTGTAGGCACACTGGGACGTGGGGGTGTTGACATCCAGCCAGTCCGTGGGGTTTGTGTGGATAATAAACCCCCCCTGTGTATTAGGGAAGGATGCTTTTTATTTCTTTATCTTTTTTTCTTTTAGAAATATAGATGATAAGCCAAGAAAGATTTTAACCCCTGCCAGAAGGGAAATTGTCAGAGTTAGAAGTTCCAAAATGGGAGCTACCAATTAAAGGGAATGATTTAATTAAGGTCTGACTTTCTGTTGGGCCACAACTTTGGAAACCTTTGGCTGAAATAATTCACTGACACACAGAGTGTGATTAGATTAGTAATTTTTCTGCAAGAGAAAATATTTCCTGGTTTACAGCATTAGGAAGATCTGGGCAGCCTGGGAGCTGTAAGAATTGGCTCCATCTCCCTCTGTGTCAATTGTTTTCTGAATTAGGGACCGTATGGGAACGAGCTTTGCCTTGGCTTTCTGCGGTGCCAGACTGGGGGCAGAAACCTCATGGATGTGCAAAAAAAAAAGGGGGGGAGCTTGTTAATGCTGTAAAAAGCAGAGGTTTCAATCATTTCTTTTAAGCTGTGTAAATAATTAATATAATTCTCTGCCTTGGTGAGTGCTGCGGAGGAATCAGAACTGATCATTGATACCTGTTAAGTTTGTATGAGTTTAAATCCCTTGCTGTTTAGAAGAACTTTAGGTGGCATTGTTTGGCCTCTGGCATGCAAGAGCTTTTCTCCTTTCTGCTGGAGAATTTTGCATGTAACAGAGTTTAACCTTAAGTAATTTGCAATTTCATCCTGCATCTGCTGGTGATTTGTACCCGAGTCTGGCCATCAGATTTTCCCACCTGCTGGAATAAATCAGTGTTTACATAGAAAATGGGGCCTCAGAAAGAATTTTAAAGGGTGAGAGCACATGCAGGGTGATATCCCTAAATGAAGGGAAAGGAGGCTGCTAAGCTGTGACTTTCTTTTTGGAAGGGGAGTTGGTGTTTGCTTGCAGGCGTGCATTACTCATGCAGAGACCTGCGCCGGGTGAACTTTCTGGCTGCTTTCCTCTTGAGAAAACTCCCTGTGTAATGCACTGTGTCGAGGGATATATTAAATTAGCTTTTAAAAACAGGTCGTTTTTATTTAGGTAATAATCTGTATGCTTTCCTCTTGCTAACTTGATCTTTGGGAATGATAATGGGCTGTGTCAGGTGGAGGCACTAATGGAAAAAAATCCGTGCCTTTGAAGCAGGCTGCTGTTACAATATTTTGCTGCATTTGTTTCAGAAGATTAGGGCCTGTACTGGTGAAATGAAAGCACAGCAGAAAGCTGTCTGACAATAATGAGCCTCATTCCAGAGGAAACACAACAACGTTGCAGCAAATGTGTCCGTGTGCTCAGCAGCTCAAGCTGGACGGGGTGGTGCTTGATGGAAATGGGGGTCTCCGGGTTAGAAATATTAACCATTCCTTTGGAATTTAGCTAAATACTTCTTTCAGAACCCGCCGAGAATGCTTCTGCTGATCCCAGGGTGGTCACTTAGAGCTCTGTGTTGCACAGTCCCTGTAGCCTGGGACACAAGCTGTGGCATCCGTGAGGGTCGGAGAGGCAAAGGTAGCATTTAAACATTTTTGCACAGTTTCTGGGAATGTACACTTGGCATCCAGCACGTTTTTGAGCTGTCCTGAAGATTTCTTTAAATAGCTTTTTAGGGATTACGCCACTGGAAGACGAGCTATTTCTGTCCCACTTTCATCAGGAGGATTGAAATAGCAGAGAAGGATTTGAACAGAGTCACATATATTATAAATAAAACTCAGTGATCCTTCTACTATAGGGAGCTAATGATTTTTGGAACTGCTGGGAAGTAGTGGTGGGATCATTTGTGTCATTTCCAGTGCCGGAGATGCCTGCTAGACCAGTTGTCCTTGGTCATACCTCACCAACTTCTGTGAGATCCACCAGGAGCTGGGTCAGACCTCACTTTTATGTCCGAGTGTTGGTAAGGGAAAGGGAGGAAAGAAACATATCACCAGTGAGAGCTGAGGGGCAAGCATGTGGATGGTGTTGACAACCAGGGAAGGTTTGGGAGGAAGAGATTTGGGCTCTGGGGAGGGCGGCAGCAGGAGAGGAGGTGGGGCAGCACCATCTCCCCACTGCCAAAGTGTCTTGGCACAGCTGGAAAAGGTGTTGCCAGATAAAGATGTTTCTTCCCATTTACCTGAGAGACTTCCCAGACTGGGATGTGATGGGAATAGCACCAAAGCTGTGGAATGCTGGTGTGTGCAGTTGTTTAAACAGCAGGGAGCAGGGAAGGAGAGGAGGGTGGAGGTCCATATTTCAAAGATGAGCGAAAATTGATTGTTTTCCCTGCGAAAGCCAAACGGAAGCGTGGTACCCAAAAACTGCACAGCAAATTCAGTTGACCCCTGAACAGTAATTGTGTCAAATTCAAAGATGAAATTCAATCACCCAACTGTGAAATGGAAGAAATTTAATCCCGCTGTAAGTGAGAAGCTCAATGCAGCCTTAACTCCCAAGTCACTGCTGACACCTCCATCCCACCGACAGCTAATCCACCAGAACAGACCTTTCTTCTTCCTTCCCAGTTCCCTTTGAAGATACGTAATGGGTTTTCTGAAGGCTCAGATTATTTTCCATACATAGCTTACAGTCTAAATGTAGTCCCTATTAAACTCAGGGTTCCTGCCCAGATCTCATCCTCACCTAGTGTGCAAGGGCAGTGCTGGCCTGCTGCAACCAGTATGGCCAACACTCAACTGCCAGGCTCTCTTATTTTGATTTCTCTTGGTTTGGCCAAGCATTAAGCACTAAACCAAAGGCAGGCCAGAAGATGCTGTCGAAGAAGAGCAGATGACACTGCCAAGATGGGTCTCTGCTGCCAGCAGTGGGACACACCAAAGGCAATGCTCCCCTTTGGGTGCAACGGGAAGGTGACAACCTGCCACTACAATAGCTTACTCTGTAACACCGAGTATAGGAGGTTAATTTAAAAAAAACCTGATGCTCCCAGTATTGTTGATGGCTCCTGAGAAACTGCTGCCATGTGATATTATTATTATTTTTTTCCATTTGCTTGTTTGCAGCACTTAGAGCATCCCAAACCCCACGGCTGGGCAGGGCACTTCTGTATCCTGAATCCATTTGTATTGATTTGCCTGCCCTTGCTGTATTTTCTCACTGCCCGACTGAATACTCCATTAAATGATCTGAGAAGTGCTGAGCTCTAAATCTTTAAATCACCTGCTTAAAAGGAAGAAAAAATAAAGGTAAATCTGTTCTCGTGATTTAACTGATCCCACAGCTTTTATGTAGGTGTAGCAAGATAAAACACCAAAATGTAGGTAATGTGAGATTTTGGATATGTGAGAAAGCTCGGCATCTGTAAACCTTTAAAGAAAAGATCAAAGTCTGATCTCACCTATTGTGTTGGGTGTTAATGTAAAACTACCTGGAGGTTTATAATGGGGCTCTTGTAATTAAATTTCTGCTGTAAGTTGAAAGGGCTCTGTATTTAAAACCCATTTTTGTAGTGGGAATGCAGTGTTTCTGCTCAGCGTGTCTGCCGTGGATTGTCGGGTCGCTCCGCAGAACACGTCAAATAACATCAGTTGTTGATAGCAAAACAAGGGATTAGTCTGATACAACAGGGCTAAAAAAGCAGTCCTGGGACTGCAGTTTGCTGGGCTGGCGATTATCTACTGCAGCCAACCTCCCCCCCAAGCCTGTCAGAGCTACAGGTGCGTGTTCAGATCCTCGTGCTGATCTTGGGCTTGGATTGAAGCACCAGCTTCGCCAGACTTGGCTGTGTTTCCTCATCCTTCATGCTCTAAGAAGATGCTTTCTGCCAAGGGTTTGCCTCTCGCACGCTCTGATTGTAATGGCTAGCTGCTCCTTATCTCGTTTAGAGGCTGTTTCTCTGCAGAGCTGATACCATTCATCTTGGATGGCCAAATGGGAATTCTTACGGCTTGGAATCCTTTTAGGAGCCGGTAATCAGAACTGGGCTGGTGGCAGGTCAGTAAATGGATGTGACTCTTGTAACGTGCAGGGAAACAGCCAGGGAGGCCCTACAGATGCTGTTTTTTGGGGAAAAAAATTTAAAAAGCTAACTGCTTGGCTGCTTTGAAACATTAGCTGTCTCCTTTGTAGCCCCGGCTTCCGAGCTTGGTTCCTGATTGCATGTGCTTAGAGAAATGAACGCCTTCAGTTTAACTCTGAAAGCTGCTTACGCTCAACCCCACTGGTTATCAACCCCACTGGTTCCAAAGAAGCTATTTAAGTAAGTCTGCCACGGGTGAAGTGTTGTATTTTGCATCTGGGTCAGACTGGGACGTGAAGGCATTGTTAAGCGTTGAGCACGTGCGGAGGGAATGCAAAAAATAGCGTATCAACGTGAAAACACAGCTCCAGAGTTCACATCTCGGGAGAGCAAGACCTGCGTGGGGTCACTGCTGCTTCACATGTGCCCCTGATAAGTATTGAAGCTGACATTTAAAAACAAAAAAAGGAATGACTCTCAACTTGTGTTGTTGTAGTCTTTGCAAAGGGTAAAGTCCTGCAAGACCAAGTGGTTGGAACAGCCGTGCTCCAGCTGTGGAGCACGCTCAGTGCCCCACAGAGTCCCTCCAAAATTAAATAGAATCAAATGCTTCTGTTTCAGTCAACTAAAACAAAACTCTGGTAACCTGAACTTCCTTCAAGTGAACGTGTTAAATGAAAAACCAAAATTCAGAGTATTTTCTGTTGTTTCTGTATGCACCTCTAATTTTTTTAAGCAGACAGATGTTTATCGTTGCCTTGTTATCCAGGACAGCTCCCATCTATTGCTCCTGGAAATGGGAAAAGTAGTCACACTTCTCATGAGAGAAATAGAAGTTATAAAGGCTGGAAACAAGCAGCCCTGTACTTCCCTTTTCCTCCTGTGATGCCTAAGGGTTGATGATGGTTGCCAATGAGGGCATATACAGAGGTAGGAGTCTCTGGAGTGAAGGATCCTTCTATAGAAAGTCTCTTTGAATAACTTCAAGCATTTTGCAATGTTGCTTTGAACACAGATGGGGGAAAGAAATTCAAATGGTTTTTTGACTTGCAGCATCTCCTGTGTCATTTAACAGAGGACCCAAACATAAAAAGCCAAGCTCTAGGTGTGCCAGGGGCTGTATCATGCAAGAAGTCAACAGGAGCCACTGGTAATTCGTTCCTCTTTTGAGTCCGTGAATGCTGGATGTCACAGTTTGTCTTGGGCAAAAAAAAATCATATTGGAGCTGTTTTAAAGTTTTCCTGTTTTTCCACAAGTTTTAGTTGGGGGAAGTGCTTAGAAGATGAACATTTCTAGAAGACAGCATCACTCCTTCTACTGCTGGGGCTCAGGAGAGGCTTCTCTGTGTCTCCCCTTCGGAGACGACAGGAGGGTGCTCAGAGAGAAACACTAACAGGGCACTTGTATAGGAATGCTTGAAACTGTCTCTAGAAAAAAATTACTACATTCATGTATCTAAATCCTACTTTATCCCTCATTTCTAAAAACTATTCATAGCTTGAAATAATTTATAGTTCCATTAGTATCCCTGTCCCATTTTCAGTGATCTTGTTCTGAGGTAAGAATCCTACTATCATATGGGCAGTTCGCTGGGACAATCAAATTGATAATTTTCTTGAAGTCCTGCATCTTTAATAGATGCCTTCACTAGATTATGGAAGCTAGTTCTGTAAAAAATCAAATAATAATTCAGGAATGTGTTCAAAAGACATCAACTTCTTCAGAAGCGTAAAGAAAGCATCTGGGCTGGTCTTTGCTCAGAAAACCATATTTACAATGGAAGCAGTTTTTCAGAGAATCATAGAATCATCAAATGGTTTGGGTTGGAAGAGACCTCAAAGCTCACCCAGTCCCAACCACCTGCCATGGACAGGGACACCTCCCACCACACCAGGTTGCTCCAAGCCCCATCCAACCCGGCCTTCAACACTGCCAGGGAGGGGCAGCCACAGCTTCTCTGGGCACCCTGGGCCAGGGTCTCATCAATCTATAGAGAACTTCTATATCTAATCTGTTGAGAACTTCAATCTATACGTCAATATTAATTTCAAATCATAAAGTCCAACTTACAAGGTCCTAAACCCCTGTGAAATTACTGCTTCTTGCTCCATTCCTGCAATGCAGGAATTTAATGAAATTCAACAAGGGCAAGTGCAGAGTTTTGCATCTGGGGAAGAACAACCCCATGCACCAGTACAGGCTGGGGGCTGACCTGCTGGAGAGCAGTGTAGGAGAAAGGGACCTGGGGGTCCTGGTGGACAGGAGGATGACCATGAGCCAGCAATGTGCCCTTGTGGCCAAGAAGGCCAATGGCATCCTGGGGTGCATTAGAAAGGGGGTGGTCAGTAGGTCAAGAGAGGTTCTCCTCCCCCTCTATTCTGCCTTGGTGAGGCCACATCTGGAGTATTGTGTCCAGTTCTGGGCCCCACAGTTCAAGAAGGACAGGGAACTGCTTGAGAGAGTCCAGCGCAGAGCCACAAAGATGATGAAGGGAGTGGAACATCTCCCTTGTGAGGAGAGGCTGAGGGAGCTGGGGCTCTTTAGCTTGGAGAAAAGGAGACTGAGGGGTGACCTCATCCATGGTTACAAATATGGAAAGGGTGAGGGTCAGGACGATGGAGCCAAGCTTTTTACAGTGATGACCAATGATAGGACAAGGGGCAATGGATGCAAACTGGAGCACAGGAGGTTCCATGTGAATCTCAGGAAGAACTTCTTTCCTGTGAGAGTGCCAGAGCACTGGACCAGGCTGCCCAGAGAGGTTGTGGAGTCTCCTTGGCTGGAGACATTCAAACCCCGCCTGGATGCGTTCCTGTGTGATGGACTCTAGGTGACCCTGCTCTGGCAGGGGGGTTGGACTGGATGAGCTTTCGAGGTCCCTTCCAACCCCTAGGATTCTGGGATTCTGTGATTCTGTGAATGCAAAGGTCCAGTGCCAATAGCTGAGACTCGATAGTGATTTGGGGTGTCCAGGGGCTTCAGGATCAGCACTGCAGATGAGGAGAAGGTATTTGGCTTGCTCCGAAAATGAACAATGTAGAAAAAGACTGAATTTCAGAAAGCAGCATCAGTAGTCAGCACTCATTGACACCCGTCTTCAAAATTTATGTGCCCTGTTTTTATTTGATAAGGCATAGTGTTATCTGCCATTAGAAAGGAACACGTAGCAGTGCCTGTTTGTCATATTTATACGTCTAATAAAACATAATAATGCCAGCTAAGACCTGTTCATTTGTATTTTACGCTCTCGCTCTTTACTGTCTGTTTCTATGGGAACCCGGGCTGTTACGGCGATAGAGGATAAAGAGATGAAGAGAGGGCTTCAGAAACACAACTCCATTTCTCTGCTGAGTTGCCAGCGTGGTATGCCAGGCACAAACACGCTTGGAGCCAAATAAACTGGCAAGGGAAAAGTCAAGGCAAGTTAAAGACAAAAGAGTATTTGAGTGCCTTCTTTCCAGAGCCATCTTGATTGGGTACTTGTATGCTTTTTCCTTTTAAAATCTGTGTATGAGACTTAAAAGTTCAGTTTTCGTGTTCTGAAGAGAAGATAATTTGCATTGCTTGCCTTTATGGCTGCTTTGGTGCAAAGTGCTCCACTGCAAATAAAATTACCCTGGAATCTCAGACTGGTTTGGGTTGGAAGGGACCTTAGAGCTCATCCAGTGCCACCCCCTGCCATAGGCAGGGACACCTCCCACCACACCAGGGTGCTCCAAGCCCCATCCAACCTGGCCTTCAACACTGCCAGG
>VZRW01004535.1:2512-30288 GCA_013398125.1 Aegotheles bennettii | reverse complement strand
AGAGGGAGAGGAGAGGAGAGGAGAGGAGAGGAGAGGAGAGGAGAAAAACCTATTCATTAAAGGAAGGGATCCTCTTTGAGAACAGAAATGGGCTTTTGGGAAGTTTTTTGTGTATAGGCTGACTGCCAAGTGATACTGGAGAAGTGTTTGCAGTACATGAAATCCTTGCTGTGATCTTTGTATGGTATCATGGAGTAGAGGGGATCATCCCTCTGTGACTGCTGCGGTTTCTCTGGGAAAAGGCAGCTCTGTGCCTGTCCTGGTTTTGTTGGGACAGAATTCTGGAGTCATGTTTCTGTTCAGAGAAATGGTAGTTTTAAGAAACTGCAGAGTTCAGCTCTGTGAGAACAGAAGAGAGAAGATGCTCTGGTGTGCAGGTTCCATAGTGACCGAGGTCAAGGGTAGTTTTGAGCCATGCAGGTGCAGCGGGCCAGGAGGGACGAAGCCCAGGGCAAGCTGACCCAAGCTGGCCAACCCAAGTATTCCATACCATAAACATCACCTGCACTATGAATTGAGAAGCTGCAAGGTTCTGAGGGGGCTTCTACCATGGCTGCCTTCCCAAGAGGGTCCTGTCCATCTCATCGGTTGTCCCACGCCTGAGGCTGCTCCTCCACTTGCTGAGGTCACCGCTGGAGCTGTGTGCTCGCAGTGTTGGCACTCAGCCCTCGCTGCTAGAAGCACTCTGCTCGTGGTTGCCATCTGAAGCTGAGTATAACTTTGTGTCTTGTATTAGCTTGGGGGTAACGTTAGATCGTTACTGTTATTCTAGTAAATCTGTTTTCATTTCAACCCTTGAGTCTTCATTTCTTTCCTGATTCCCCCTCCTGGGTGGGGTCAGATGACAGAACAACTGTTGAGCCCATGACAATGCCACAAAGATACTTAAGAGTTTAATGAAAAAAACTTGAATTTACTACAGTAGTAGAAACCATGGCACAGTCCTCCTCTTATATGTGCCAAGGACGATGCTATGCAATGGTTCCTGGTCCCAAAGCCCTTGTTTATGGAGCCTCTCATGAAGTTCATGACCACCAAGATCGGTTTGATGTGCAAAACTCTGCTCCTTCATGTAACACCTTTACAAACACCTTTGCTCCTGCAAACCCATCAAGCCTTGAGAGGCTGCAAGAGTATTCAAGGAAGTATCACTACATGCTTGCTCTGCTTCTCCATGTGCTTCCTCACTGCTGTTCTCCAGAGGAGATACTGAGTGAAATGGACCTTTGACCTGATCACAGACATCCCATAGGTGATCTGTCCTTGAATAAGTCTCGCAGTGTATCTTCATTTTACAGATAAAGAAACAGATAGGGCGAGATGAAGCAAATTAACCAGAAGTCAGAAAAGTCAAGAATGAATTGGAGGTGGCACCGTCCTGCTCTTTCCCATCTTCAGTCCTTGGATGTAGATGTGACTGGCAGAGAAGGACACGAGAGAAAAGATCTTCACCTGCAGAATTATTTCCTGTTTAATGAGCTGACATAGGATCAGTATAGCAAATAACAGGAAAATTTTGACATTTTTGGTTTCAGTTGTCAAAGAATTAGTCTGTAAAACATAGGTACTTTGTGGAGAGGAGTTCCTTCTCGCAGACCGTGTTCAGCATTACCCCAGGTACTAAGCCTTTAGATACCTCAAAAAAACCCACAGATTTTAGTGAAAGTGTCTCCTTTTATTAAGTAAATCTTGAAAATGCCACACTATAGGCAATTTCCAGGCCAGAAAGTCCTGGCTTGCTCCATCGTCACTCCTGTAGAGGCATTTCCCTCAGGCCTTTCTCCGAGTGTTTCCCAGCAGTGCTCTGCCTGCACCAGGGTGGACAAGAGGGCATGGAGGTGCCGGGTGCTGTCGGTTTGTAGGAGGGCCCGCTGGTTTCTGCTCCTTTCCCAGGAGTCCCTGACATTCAGTCTGTCTTCTTGACCATGTCTGAGCACTGAGTTGATGCGTTCATGGGACCATTTTAAACTCTTGGGGGGAATGAGCATCTCAGAACCTGTCTTTTGACATGAGAAGTTGGGGCTATTTTTTACTATGCATATCAGTTCATCTCTGTTTCATTTCATCTGACATAATTGGCAAGTCACTGGATTTCCTAAGGTCCTTCTGCAGCTCTTCATGGTTCACCCTGGTTTTTCTACTACTCTGAATAGCTTAATGTAAACAGAAAACCTTGGCGCTCTGCTGTTGAACCCATATCTACATGAATACTAAATCCATTGAACAGCACAGGTCCCAGCATAGCACCATGCAGGATTGCAGGTGACTGACCTCTCTGGAGCAGTTATTTCTTCATGGGAAGACCTTTCCTTTTATCTCCTGTCAGCTTCGTGTCTCTAATTGCCTTCACCAGGGAAGCTTCTGGGATGGCTTTTGGAAGCCAAATAAGCTCTGTCAAGCGTATCAACCTTATGTGTGACCTCTTCCATAACTCCAGTGTATCTTTGCAGAAGACAGCGTGTCAAATTTGTTCCTGTGTCCGCTAATTCTACTCTTGATGTTGGTTTTCACTCATAAAGATACAGATGATACAAGCTGTAGGTCCCCAGATCAGCTCTACAGGCCTTTAAAAATATTTGTGTTGCCTCCTGGGGAAGCAGTGGAGATGTTAATCTGCCAGTCAGCACATAGGTACTTCAAATATGTTGGTGCTACCTGTGGGAAAGGCAGGTGGGGAACATGGGGACCCTGGATTGTTGCAGGTAATGCAGGAAGCAAAGGTAAAGGTGCACTGGGAGGGGAGGTGCTGATATGGGGGGAAACTGGGAATATTGCAGTTGTTTTGTGAAAAGAATTAAGGTGTTTGGAAAAAATGGAGCTACTCATAAAAACGATGGAAACCAGATTAAAGTCTGTAATGTGCAAGAGGGTCTCCTGGAGGCCAGGCCTCGCTTAAGCGTATGGGTGGGTAGCAATGAGCTGAAGGGTCGCCTGGGGAAACGTGGGATGTTCCTGCCCTCCAGTGGAAGTATGGCAAAGTGCCTTTCAGAGGTTGCCTCAGCTGAAAAATGGATGGGAGCCCGCAAGGGGATGCTAAGAAGCTTCTGTAAAGCTCATTGCTTTTGGCCTGTTGTCCCCTGAATTATCATCGGCATTTCTCAGCAGGGCCCCTTGGTCCTCTCTAGGTTCACCTGCCCATCTCTGCTGGTACACCCATCGTTACCTTTACTTAATTAGATTTTCCTAATCTGGGGCACTGAACCAAGTAGATGATGGTGGCATTTCAGTGTTGTGGAGTGTCTCGGAGCTGTGTTTGGGGGAGCACTCAGCCAGGTCAGTCACGGTCAGCTCCTGGGATGCCATGAGCCCTTCTCCAAAAGGAGCCCAGTACATGGGCGATGTGTTAGGAAATATTTTCCTCCATCAGAAGAGTGGGAAGTGGGTTGTTGAACTGCTGTGATGTGAGGAGTTTTGAGCCTTCCAGCTTCCCTAAATGAGACTACTTGAATCGCTTTTGAAGCCAAGGAGTTGTCTGAAGTAGAAAAACCTGGGGGGTAGTGTGGTTTGGTCTTTTTTTTTGGTCTCTTTAATTAGCACATGATACTATTCAAATGTTGACAAAGCACTTGGTAGTTTTCTCATGGTGAATTTAGGGTTAGCATCAGTGAATAAGTGAGAAATGTGCTTTTTCCTCATGTTAGCCACCATGTGTGAAATAACAGCTGATAAAAACTGCTTTTTATCTAGTTGAGACAAGTCCTAAGATTGAACAGCTCATCTCTCACCATGTAGAACACGAACAGGCTTCCAGATCAGGCACCAGGCACTGTCAAAACACAACTCTGGTTTTTCTCATGCTATTGTACATTACAAGTAGGAGCCTTGAGTTTCTCAATTTATTCCAGTTATATTGGAAGTGCCAGTATGATGGTGGCCTCACTGCATCAGGATGTAGCTGACCCTGTGTCCTGTCTCTGACCATGCTCAACAGCAGGTGTTGAGGAAGGAGAATAAGGCAAAGCGGTGCTTACTGATTTGTGATCCACCAGTCTCCAGTGGTTTGAAACTTGGGGACTTCCTGTGGATAGGCACTGTAGATGTATTTAGCAGCCCCTGGTGGTTTTTTTTTCCCTGAATCTGCTTAGCTGCTTTCCATGGCACACCCAACTTTTAGACCTTTGTCATCTCCTACCTGACTCGTCTTTTTCCCAGGAAGAAGCCCCTAAGGCTGTCATTCCTGTGGCAGAAACCACTCCAGACCTGTGCTCCTCACCATCACGCTTCTCAGTACCTTTTCCAGTTCTGCTCTGTAGGTTTTGAGATGGGAGGTGGACAAATCAACCCATTACTACATGTGTAAGATCAGGACTTCTTTTTCACTGATGTTCATCACTGCATTTCTACAGGACTTCAAGTGAATGTATTACCTTGTCCCTCGGTATCTTTAGGTCCTTGTGCAATTTTTCACCTTGGGCTTTTGTTGGCTATGTTTGGTGATTTAATATCCTTGGCCAATGTTGTCAATTTACTCAAACATGTCCTGTCCTCCCCCGCCCCCCCCTTTTTACAGCTCATCTATAAAGATGTTGAGCAGGAAAGATCTGAGCACTGTTGGCTTCCATCCATTAGGAAAACCAGCCATTTATTACTATCTGCTGTTTCCTGTTTTTAACCTTTTCTTCATCGATGCAAAGACCTTTCCTCTTATCTCACAGCAGCTTAATTTCTCTAACAGCCTTTCAGACTTTGTCAATGCCTTTTGGAAATCCAAGCCAACTATATCAACCAGATCTCTCCTGCCCATATGCCTGTCAACTCCTTCAAAGAACTCCAGTAGACTGGTGAAGCATGTTGGCTCTTCCCCAAAGAAGTCAGATTTATCCATGTGTCAACTAATCCTGATAGGACAGATGTTGGGCTTAGTTGAGTACAGCGCTCTGGATCACATCAAAAAGCCACTTTCATCCCTTGGCAAGCAGAGCTGGTTACAAACCACAGTTAGTAGTTCACCTTGAGTTCATGCAGAAGAGCTGGGTGAACACCATCTGGGCCTGGAGATGGATTAACGTTTGTTTGGTTGACTTCAGTGCCCTACTGCCACTCCAGTTGGAGGCGGTCACTCTGGTGACTCCCATGGGAAGGAAGATTGCAGTGGGAGGATCTCCACGTTCTTCCATGTTGAATCCAGAGGTGAAAAGTGCACTAAGCTTTTCTCGCATGGCTTTGTTCTTCTCAGTGTGCTCTTTCTAGAGCCTCTGGAGACCTTACAGCCTACGGTCAGGCTCCTTGCTGCTGCTGTGATTGAGAAGGATTTATTATTTGGTTTTAAGCCTTTTGAAGTTATTACTTGCATTTTTAATTTTTTTTGTCCTGCCTTATGGTGGTTTTCCTTTCAACTGGACAGAGTTTGATTCTTTGTTTCCTTTTTTCTCCTCTTTGTTGATTTGTTTGAAACTACTTTGTATTATCATAGAATCATTATGGTTGGAAGGGACCTCCACGGTCATCAAGTCCAACCTTTATCCCATCATATTCCTAACCATCAGACCATCAGACCATGGCCTCAAGTCAGACCATCAACCCCTTTTTTGAACACCCCCAGGGACGGTGACTCCACCACCTCCCTGGGCAGCCCATTCCAGTGCCCAACCACCCTCTCAGGAAAGAACTTCTTCCTAATCTCCAACCTAAACTTCCCCTGATGGAACTTGAGGCCATTTCCTCTCGTCCTGTCATCAGCAATTTGGGAGAAGAGACCAACACCAGCCTCACTACAACCTCCCTTTAGGTAGTTGTAGAGGGCAATAAGGTCTCCTCTCAGTTCCTCCTTGCTTTGAGTGTACGGTCTCATCCTCCTGTTTATAGAATCATAGAATCATAGAACATGTTGGAAGGGACCCTCCAGGATCAGTGAGTCCAACTCCTGTCCCTGTGTAGGACACCCCAAGAGTCACACCATGTGCCTGAGAGCATCATCCAAATGCCACACCACCCTGTTCAGTCACACCAACTTCCTTTTGACCTATCCTAGGTCCATGTTTGATAAATGGTGTGGTTGCTGTATGCTTCCAGATACCTATGTGCTGCTGCTAAGATTAATTCTCCTAATCAACTCTTTTTAGATACCCTCTAAATTGCCTGGTTTTAGTTTTTAAGCACAAGAGTGGTGCTTTTATTTTAAACCTCTTTTCAGACCTCCAGCCATGTTAGATCTCAGTACATCATGGTTCCTGTAGTGCTAATGCTTTGAAATGGGTCCTGCATATTGCTTGGCATCAAGTCACAAGCTCTCATTGTTCTTGGGCCACCTCATTAGCCATGTCCTAAAATAATCATTAATTGCATCTAATAATTTAGGCTTGAGGGATAGTGTACATAGAGGTTGTTGTGCACTTACTCTGGGTGTCTTGTCTTTGCTGAGATCTTGTCAGAGCACCTTCAGCAGATCACAGCCACTCTTGCCTGTCTGGTGGGTGGTCAGTAATCTCATCCTAGTACTCTGCTTCCCTGCTTAGACTGGAATTTCCACCTACAGGTGATCTGCTTGGCTTGGTAATTTGATTTGCCAACCTGATTTAATACCACAAATGACTCTTTCCTTAGGAGAGCCTACCTGGTGTAGCGTGCTTGTTTTCAGTGTCTCCTGTGGCTGCTGTTACGCCATCCCAGCAATGGTCATTTCATGCTTCCTATATGTCTGTCATATGTCTCTTGTTGAGAGCCAGACCTTCTAGTTCTCCTGTTTTCCTTTCAGATCTTTCGTAAGATGTTTGTGGGACAGCACATGCACAGTTGCTTTGGTTTTTCTGTTTCTCTGGGTTTTCTTTAAGTTGGCCCTTCATTTTGATGCTTTTTCTTGACTTTTCCCAGCTAACGGCCTACAGTACTAGTGTGGAGTTGTTGAGCTCCAGGGGAAACTTTCTGCCTCTGGAGTCTCCCACCTGAAGCCAAAAGGCATCGCCCAAGGCATTGATTTTGCTTTCAAAAGTGCTACTTGCACACAAGAGCAAAACCTTAGCAGATATGGCAAATTAAAAGCGGGTTTGACTCGGGGTGATACCAGGATGGGGTCGGTTTTGTGGAGCCCAGTTTCACTGATCTCTTCCCACAGTTTCATCTGTCTGCCAGAATAAACAAGCGGAGGGAGAAACCTCGCTTTGTGTGCACACGTACTTGCTTTGTAAGGAAAAATCTGCTTCCTGCCTGCTCCCACTTTTTCAGTAGGATTTTATGTTCTATTCCTCTCCTCCCCGCCTTCCCCTTATATGTCACCTGTTTTTTTCAAAGTAAATTAGGATGAAACATGCTGGATGCAACAACTTCCACCGGCAGTGCCGGAACGCTCCAACGTTGGCCAAAAGAATAAAAGCTTGAGGGTTTTGCACTAACACTTTTGGGCCAGTGAGCCCAGTGCAATTAATAGCTCTCACTGGTGATCTGTGGGCATTTCAGGGGAGCCACTGGATTAGGAGAACATCGTTCTGCTCCAGCAACATCTCCAGGTCCTATCACACATGGGTCTACTTGAGAATTTGGAAGAGGCTGCAGGAAACATTGTAGAAATCTCTCTGAGCAGCCCTTAGAGAAGGGACACCCCTTCACTCAAGGTAGACCTCTATTTCCTAGCAGCTGTCGAAGTGGAAACCATCTAGCAAGGGATTTTTTCCTAGAGGATTCAGGCCATTTGAAAAAAGCAATGAGGACAAAACGTAGCGCGCGTGTTGTCTGAATCCCATGATGAGCAGATGTGCAGTAAGTAGCGAACACGATGAGTTGGACAAATAAGTATGTCTGACATCAAGGATAGATCAATCTGTTCTCCGCATTCTTTAAAAAATACAAGAGGAAGAAAACTGCAACCAAATCTTTTTAATCGTAGCTTTGCAGTTGCCATGGTGAGCATTTATTTATGCAAGCGGCACAGTCCTACATTAAGGCTGGAGGCCAAGGGCCATTTAGTGCTTACATGCTTAGATGAGCAGATTTGGGGTTCATGGGATCTAATTAGCAGTTTGCAATTAGATGGTGTGATTTTGTAAAGTAAAAGAGCAACGAGCAGAACTAACTGTGATTTGAGCAATTTCAAGCTGTAATTAGACTGAATTTTCCTTGAGATCACATCTCACTTGCCAAGGTTGTGAGATGGCCAGGGCTCTTCCCCAACAACTCCAGCCTCGATGATTCTATGAATCCCAACAAGTTGCCTTAAAATAACTTGGGTGGTTTTCTCTTGCACGTAGTGACACCCCTGATTTATTCACCTTACAGAGGTCAGTTGGAGTTTTAACATGAAATGCTTTTTTCCTGGGTACTTCTCGTAAGCATGGGTGTTCCTTGGTGTTTTCCAAAGGGAAAAATAAGAGCTCTGTAGATATTTCCTTTGAAGCCAATCAGAAAAGTGAAAAGGAAAAACCCTTGATGCCTCCTCTTCCGAATACATTTTCTCATCTGCAGATCCAAGCTGTTTAATTCATGAGCAGAGTAGAGGAAGTTGGTGGATTGTCTTGTTCCTTACCATAACACTTGTTTTCCTCCTAAATTATATATATATATATATTCTATATATCAGGGGCAAACACATGTGCAGCCAACCATAAGAGCTTTATTTTTCACTGACTTTGTATTACTTGAAAAGTTAGGATTTGAGTGCTACAATAAAATTGGATATTGCCAAGTATACCAAATCGATAGCCGATTTAACTGGGGATTTAAAGGCAAATTTTATCTCCCCCAAAACATGCCAACAGCTTTCTTGGAAGTAGGGATGGGGTGACCAGGGCATGAAACTCAGTGGACCACAGTGAGCTAAGCATATAATAGCTGCCTTTTATCTAGTGGGTGTAATATTTCAACTGAATATCCTTAAAAAACTCACCATTAAACTAAAAAAAAAACCAGTACTGCATACCTGTGGGCATCAAGACATGAGGATATTGGGGTATGTGAAGAGGGCAGGTAGTAAATCAGTATTTCTGCCACCCAGCAGCTGTGACAAAGGAAAGGAAAACTAGTTGGGATTTTTCTAACAAAAGTCAACATTTAATGAAAGACAACGTTAAATTGTCACCATTTACAGAAATACGTTATTTCGACATGAGTTTATTTGGGGGGAAAAAGGTGTTGATAAGTAACTTTAAAATGGTCTTTTATTTTACATTCAGTGTTCCTTTCACTGAAATGAAATTAAGATGTCAAGGTGAGAATGCAGTGTTTGAGGTGCCGTGGAAATCATTGGCTTTCCTTAGGATTTTGGCTTGTGTGGAATTTCAGGTTGTGTTGCTGCCTGTCTTGGAGTCGTAAGGTTGTCCACATGTTACTTTTCCACTGTCACCAGTGAGTTTCCCACCCAGGTTAACCCAGTGTAGCCTATGCAATGTGGTTATCAGCAGCTCTTTGGGGTTCGATCCCAAGATACAGATGCAATGCAGTGGCAAGGAGGAGGTTTCTTTGGCATCCAGCTTGCAGCATCCAAAGTTTAAAAAAGAAGACAAGAAAAAAGGAGGGGGGGGAAAGAAGCAACAACCCCCCTCCTTAGGCCAATATCTTTTAATACTGTGCAGAACAGGAAACGCCACCAGAGGAAGGAATACTCCACATCCTCCCTCCACCCCTTTTAATTAAAATTGATTAAAGTCCTGTTTTTGTAAGTCACTGTCCTGTCAAGTATCTTGTTTGAACTATTTCAGGATGTTCTCAGCGTTAGGCTTATTACAAAAGTGCAAATGTTCGTTTAACCACAGCTGAAGCCAGGACTTCCCCAAGCAGGACCCTGGGAGAGTCCTGCTGGAAGCACCAGGCTGGTTCATTAGAAGCTGAAGGAGAAACACGTGCATCAAGAAAGTAAAATAAGCATTTCAGTGATGACCTCCCTTTGACTTCCAGTGACAAGCAGGGTTCCCTAAAAATCATCCTGATAACCTTGGCCTCTATTTGAAAGTGCTCTGCTTCGTACCTGCCCAACATTATCGCCCCCAGTCTTGGCTGGTTTGGTTCTTCCACCCAAAGTTTTGCTTGTTTCTAGCACATGAGCGTTGCGTGGGTGTGTAATAATGGGGTGCAAGCAGACAAAGTGCACCCACATCTACACCAAACCCTTAGAATCATAGAATCATAGAATCATTGTGGTTGGAAGGGACCTCCACGGTCATCAAGTCCAACCTTTATCCCATCATATTCCTAACCATCAGACCATTAGACCATGGCCTCAAGTCAGACCATCAACCCCTTTTTTGAACACCCCCAGGGACGGTGACTCCACCACCTCCCTGGGCAGCCCATTCCAGTGCCCAACCACCCTCTCAGGAAAGAACTTCTTCCTAATCTCCAACCTAAACTGCCCCTGATGGAACTTGAGGCCATTTCCTCTCGTCCTGTCATCAGCAACTGGGGAGAAGAGACCAACACCAGCCTCACTACAACCTCCCTTTAGGTAGTTGTAGAGGGCAATAAGGTCTCCTCTCAGTCTCCTCTCCTCTTCTCCAGGCTAAATAACCCTTACATCTGCTTGGACTGGCAAAGAGAGGGCTTTTTCCCAGCAGATTGTGAGCTTTGATACATGGGAGCAGTTGTGTGTTTCAAAGGGAGCGATGCATTTCCCCGTGAGGGATCCCACAGCGAACATCTGAAAAAAAGGTGAAATTTGGATTTTAGGGGGATTTTCCCTAATAAAGTTGCTCCCTGGACAGCCTGTACTCAGATAAGGTCCCACTGCTCGTGCTCCCACTAGACTGAAGGTACAGACCCTAACAGGGATAAGTTGTTTAATAAGGTATTGCCAACCTCTTGGCACATTTAGGAGTTCAACAATATTAGCTTGGAAGTTAAGGTGTTTTGAAGAGCCTGGATGATGAGGAGGTCTTTCTGAGCTGTTTTATCTGACTGTGAGTATGTTCAATTACTTGTCTCGGTGAAATCGGTCTCCGTGCCAAGAGCAAGCCTTCAAAGCCTCATCATTTGAACAAATCTATTTGCTTAACTACTGAAACAACTTAGGATGAGCACAGCTTATTGCAATAGCGTAACGCCACGTTCACGTTGCCGAGTTCTAATTGAAAAGTAATGTGCTTTTAAAAGGGGAGGAGGGGAAAAAAATCATTTGTCTATTAGCTTTTTAACTTTATGTTTCTGATTTCAGATCTCCTTCCCCTTCCAGAGGAAGTTAGAGATGCCATAGCTTTAATGCCTGTTTTAGCTGCCACTCAAATGTTCGCTTTCTGTAAGAAAATCTAAAGCAGGAGGTATGCTATTGCTCCTGATGTCAGAGGTGTTAAAGGCAAGTACTCTGCGAGCTCAAGTGCTGGTGGGTCCAAGAGAAATTCCCAGCCCCAACTACGTGAACTTGAAAAGAAAGACAGCCTTTCTTTTCGATGCAATGGTCCGCACAGTGGTAGCTTTTGGTTGCGTCATGGCCACAAACACATTGCTTTTCAAAAATCCAAATGAACTCTCTCTTGATTTGGATTTTCAGTCAAAGGTGTGAGACGTCGGAGGAAGTGGTAGCAGCTAAATCAGGAGTTAAAGCCACTGCACTGCTGACCTCAGAAGGACAGTCTGGAAGAAGGAGACCTGAACTAAGGAAGAGCTGGGTTATTAGTTGTCATACTTTCTCCCTCTATCTATCTATCTACAGATACATGTAGATAGATTGATGCACACCTTTTGCTTTCTCAGTGATACTTGCAATTAAAAAAAAAGGGAGAGCAGAAGTTGAGTTTGATGTTCTCCTCCTCGGTCTTCCTTGGTGCAGGGCAACAAATCCTCATCTGCAAGTAGATCCTCTGTAAAAAGTCTGTGGGTAACACTGTAGTACTCATCCCTCCCAGGAATAGGATAACAAATACCAGGCAGAAATTATTTATGGGCATACTAACATGCCAGCAGTCCATTATCTCTGTGATAGGGCAGAAAACCCCGTTTGGATTTAGAGCAATTTGGTGTCAGTGCTCCCTGGTTAATACAGCTCGGGGCTGGGTGGGCAACAGCAACCTTGCTGCCCATGAACCAACCTTGCTTGAGAAATCACAGTCGTCTTGTGTCGGTACTTTACCCAACAGCTTAGTGTCTTTGGTCAGTGTCTTCCTGCTTTCCCTATCAATGGACATGTCCTGGTATGATTTTGTGATCCTGTATTTGTGAACGAGCTAATAAATTGTGATGATGTGACGGAGCTTGCAATAAATTCAGCTTTACTGTAACGTGATGGGCAGTAAAATAGGCAAAGAGCTGGTCTTTTCCTTAGTGTTTTTGTTCTTGCTGATGCCAGTAACGTTTGTCTGAAAGGGACATTAAAAGGTGCATTTGTGCATTGTGAGAGACACACATCTGGTACCTGGAGGAAGAAACACAAGACACAGGCATTTCCCATACAGAGGGATGGTATTTAGGAAATAATTATTCCCTGCTATCAGTATCTGCTCTGCATTTTACTGATTCTGATTTTGGGGTGAGCATCTCCCTTTCAGCCAGCATAATCCCACAGATTGCTGAGAGTGCTCTTCACCTTGCAGGATGAGACTCTTAGAGAGGTCTGATGAGCATGTTATGGTCTCCCCAAACAGCGTTTTGGGTTTGTACCCTTGGTTATTTCCTTTTGCTGCAGTGGTTGTCAAGGGACATGTGCCTTCCACCACCACCCCCCAAAGTGTATTGACCCAAATGGATTGATATCTGGAGGGGATGCTAGTTAAGAAGGGTTTTGCACATGGGGTGGGACCTCTGAGAGGATGAGTGGCAACGCACCATAAAGAAATACAGATTTGCTCTCAATGCCTCTCAAGAATTTGCTTTCAGGCATTCCCAGGCTCTGGATCTTGCTGGTTGTGTAAAATACACTGTCGCTGTGCCATGCTTCTGTCTGTTGCCTGAATGTGGCTAGATCTTCTGAGCCCCACTCAAATGGGGCATAGCTGAAGGTAAGGATCTCATGTGGACATGGCACAAGGTGCTTTTTGTTTGGCTTCCACCCACATGACCATTCATAGATTTTCCATTCTCCAAAATCACTCCGAAACACGTGAACCTGAGCAGGTGGGGAAGAGGGCTGGCTGGCACGGAAGGGAAGGCATGGGAGCCCTACCACCATTTGCTGCATCCACTCTTCCTTACATTGCTTTCAGAGAACAGCTCAGCCTCCTCATTACATGACTTCCATCCATGTCCTCTGTCACTTCCCAGTCACGTTTGGAATTGCATCGCTCTTAACTCAAGAGCATGAATCCAATCCAGAAAGCCTGCCATGACTTCAGGGTACCGGGCAGGTGAACAGAGTAGACTAGACCCAGGTGGGTTATTTCATCAGGGTTAAAATATGTACATTCAGGTGTACAGAAAAATTAGTCACAAAATGAAAGATTTGGGGCAATTTTTGCTTTCATTTCTCACAAGCTCATTTTTTTAAAGTGCCGCATCAGTTGATGTAAGTATCTTAAGAATCTGACTATAGCTTAAGAACCACTGGGAGATGGGCTGTCCTCTTCAGTAGAGACAGAAATAGGGTTTCCTTTTGTGATGTATTTTTTTCCCACCCCACCTGTGGCTCTCGGGCTCATTGCACCTGTATCTTCTTGCAGTGTGGGCCTCAATGATGGGTGATACAGTGACCAGGCCAGCCAACAAAACTGAATATAAAGACAACAAAGTAGCTGTTAAATGAGCAGGTGTCTGTCCCTGAGGAAGGCTCCAGAATTCTGTTTTTATCCACCCAAAATGGTTACGTTGGCTCCTATCAGGGAGCTAGAGGTTGGTTCCCATTTGGTTGCAATTTACGTCGAGTTGGCAGCGCGCAGGTGGAAAGAAGCCAAGTTTTCTCTCAAGATGACAGTTTGGTAACAGATGTCTAATGTTTCCCAACACATTCAGCTCATGTGATAGGAATCATGAGCTAGTTTAGTAAAGCTGAGCAGTTGGGTAATTGCAAACCTTTGCTCCTCTCATTTTCTCATTATCCTTTTAGCTGCCTACACAAGGTGATTCTCGTTTATTTTGTGCTTGTAGTTTTGGGAGGAAAAGTTTGAAATGTGCTTTGGAGTAATTGTTGTCCCAGGAGGCAATCACTTGTTTAAATGGTTAGAAACCTCCAGCAATGCAAGAAGCCACATGTTTTCCTCTCTGCATAACAGGCATTGCCCAAATGCTTGGGCTGTGCCTCCTGCGCTGCTGTTTCAAAGTCATGGGACATGTGGACAATGGTATTTACTCCTGATCCCCCCTGTGACTCTGGTTTCTTGCACGTGATGCCTGTCCGTGCCGAAGAGGAGGCTGAATCAAGGCATTTTAATTAGTGACTTCTGAGGGGTACGGATTTTATTTGGACTGAGAGAAAGAAATGGTGGTCCCAAGCCTCAGTTCTTCCATAGGAAGGCACTGATTGCTACTTGTTAGGGCAAGATTGTTACAGAGAGCCAGTCACTTCGGGGACATTTCAGTAGGTACCTCTGTCACCCAGATTTGCAAGAAACCCTAGAGAAGAACTTGGGAGATTCCACAGGATAGGTTTGTGTTTGACCTAGATCTGAGCATTTCCTCCTCCATGATGTTTTCTGACATCCCCTGTGGAGAAGGTACCTCTCCTCTTAGCTATGGGAGCGGACTGTGAGCTCTGGCAGGGTTGATTTAGTAGGGTAGGTAACAAAACTTGGGTTCAATAAGCAAAAATGTCCCATTAATAGTGCATTGGGAGTTCATACCCAAGCTCTTGTGAAAATCTCAGCCTTAATTTTAAAAGCTTTATTAAAAAACAGACTTTTTATTGCTTCTCCCTATTTGGATGACATGTTCTCTGAATCTTTTCTTTTTGAGCACTTCCAACTATGATCTTCCCGGCGTTTTGGCCTGTGATAGCTGGGTCAAGAAGCACAATTACCAAAATACCCAGAGAAGGACTCTTTCTTCATTATGTCTAATTCAACTAGAGTCAAGAAACCCCAGAAATCTCAGCATAGAAAGGTTTGAGCCTTGCATCTGTGTAGCTCCAGAACATCACTGTGCAATGCTGGTCAGCATTCATGCCTCCAAACTTGCCCGGGGTGTCTTCCCAATGCACCTCTTGACTATTAATTTAGAAACTTAAATCACTAACTCTTGCAGAGGTCTAAGATCATTTTCAAAGTCTCAGAGCACCAGCATACAGCTGTGTATTTAGAATACAGTGGCCTTTCTCACTACATTGCTAAGCGTCGCATGGGAAGAAGCCATGGCATCTGCAAAGTGGTACCCAGAAGAAATACTCCCTGACTTGACACGTGTATTTTTTTGAGTTATTTCCACATCATCCTGCACAAGTGTGGTCAAACTGTCTCTACTGTCTCTACCATTCATCCCATCTCTGTTGTATTCTCAGGGAATATTCCAAGCGTCCTCCCCAGTGCCTGAGAGTAGCAGATTTCTTCAACCTGGTCCAGAAGGGAATATTTTCCTACTGACAGAGCAATATTAATTTTTAAACTTCTTCTGAACTTCTTTGCCCTGTCCTCCCAATCCCTTGACAGGGTCCCTTTTCTTTTGGAGGTGATAAAATGAAGACATCACATGTTGTTTTCACTAAAATTTTGTCGAGTGAGGAGCACATGCAGCAAAACCTTGGGAGTTTCTGTTCAGGGAAGGCTCAAGTGAAGGAAGTTGGAGGACAGAAGTTGAATTCATATCCTAAATTTCGGAGTGAGGATTATGCCCTGATTTTGATTGGGGAGATGGTTGGGAATATTTGCATGTTCAATATTTTTAAGTGACTGAAGAGATTTATTCTTAAACTTTGCAGGGCTGAAGGGCACAATTCCTGCTAGTTTATAGGATTTTGATTTGAAAATGGACTTTGACCCTTGGGAGTGGAACAGAATTCAGGTGCAACTGTTGTCACTAAGCATGTGAAGCGCTTGCTTGGTTGGTTTTGGTTTCACTATGTTTTCGGAATTTCTTTTGGATTTTGGATGCCTGTTGCACGGTGTATAGAAAATTACATCCATTTTTTTTTAAATGCTTCATTGCACCTGTAGGTACTAACTACACATGAGCAGCCCATCAAAGAGAATTAGCCAGGAGATTTCAAAAAGCAACCACAATAATGCTACAAGTACATTTTTTTAAGCAAAATGATAAGTGAACACATTTTTTTACTTTAAAAGCCATGGGTAGAGCTTTCGGCTTCTGTGACTCAACACACAAAACAATGAAGTTGGGACTGGAGTGGCAGATCCCATCTCCCATCAAACCAAGGGATTTTGGGGAGAATTGGTGGAGTTTGCAGGGACTGGGACTGTGGTTCTGCTTGCCTTGCCAGCACCGTGTCATATCTTACCTAGTTTTTGTCCTCTCACATCTCACGGTGTGAACTATACATTGTTTTTTGTAGGACTTGGCCATCTTTTGGGATAAAATGTATTATAGGGAAAAAAACATTTCCCCTCCCTGTCCTGTCTGTTTTTGGAGACTCTAGCCATTCTGACACATTGCTCTTTGGCATCTCTCATCCCCTGCTTTTTCAGCATTGAGTAATCCTTACTAATGCCCTGGGGAGAAGATGGGATAGGTGGTCCCCTGCTTCCCTGGGAGCAGGAGATGGCTTCCTTCTGCTCCAAGGCTGTGGGCAAAGGGAGCACAGGGCTTCTTGACCTGGAGTTCTACATCTGTTGTTTGACTGTTGAAGGGAAACTTTTCACACTGGGATTTCATCTTCTTAGCAATTATAAAGGGTATTTAACTGGCCTATACATTTATCATGAAAATTAGACCCATCTCATTGCTCTGTCACCCCTAAAACATGTCTGCTGTGATTTAGAAGGGAACGTATAAATACATCTTTCCTTCAGCAGAGGTTTTAGTGACAGGTTTAGCACGGACCTCATGATGCATATACAGCCATCGATAAGCAGCTGTGTCACACAAGGTTATCCCAAGTTTGGAGCAGGCTCGGGACTGATTGGTTTCCAAAATCGGATGCGTCAGGCTGCTGTGGCCACAGGCAGGAGGTCACCGAGAGGATCTGGTGACAGTATAAATAATAAAGCAGAGCTTAAGTAATTTGTCGACAGCACCCCCGCGATAAAATTGCTCTTTATTGCATCGGGTTTGGGGCTTGACAGTGTGCCCTTTCACCTTTCTTGACACCCCTTTTTATTTTTCCCTTTTAACTTCAATTTATTTTCTTTTTCCTCTTTCTCCCCCAGTGTCATTGCAGTTTTAAATAGATGAAAGAAGGTGGTTTGAATAAGTCATTAAATGAGTTCCATCCCATTATTGGACACAGGCATGACAGACAAGGTCCATTAGAAAGACAGGCAGGTGGATACGTGTATACGATCGTGGTTAACACTGTGACATTTTATTTTCATGCTAGCGTTACGATGCAGAAATGAAGCGTCCAGGTGGAACAGTGGATTGTGGTCTGTCTGTTAATTGCAAGATGTTGTGGCTAAAATTAAGTACTGAAACCAAGCCGACTCCTCCCTTTCCACCCTCCATGCCTCTCTCCATAATCCCATCAATGCTCTTTTCCCATACAAGTCAGTGTCACCAGCAGCCAAAGGTTGTACACAGGGACTTCTCTGGCAGCTGAATGTCAAACTTTATTGAGTGGATGGATCCTGGTCATCCATTTCCCCTCTGAGCCTTTCTAAAAATACCATAAATCTTGACAAGGAGCTATTTTAGAGGAATCATATTCATGAGGATGGTCATGGGAAGCTTATTTTGGCAGGCTTGCATGTGTTTGATTTGCATGCTTCCTTAGTCAAGGGCTTGGTGAACTTGCGTTGTGAGCTACTTGGACATGGGCTTAAGAGAGCATCTGGATTTTGGGACCTCCTGGGTCGGGACGTCTCCGCCAAGTGAGTTTATAGGAGGAAAAGAAGTGAAGATATTCTTTCAGGAAGGTTGATATGTGACTGAAGTCATTCATTTCAGCTATTTGCACACCAGCCCGCAGCTTATCGGATCTAATTTCATAAAACCTGGCTGTGATTTCTCTCCAGGGACCTTAATGATCTTGCCACTTTCAATAAACATTTATAGAAACTACTGCCAGCCTGTGGATAAGAGAACCTCCTATGAGAGACTCGATCTTTCAAAAATACTTAAAAGACACCAAAAAAAAAAAACCTACCCATGAGAAGATCAATAGAACAAGTGAAAATGTAGTGTTGGCTGGGTAGCTGGAGCTGAATTGCAGTGCCAGCCATTTGCACCTTAGGCATGCAGTGGGGTCGTTTGCTTTTCTCACTCGGAAAACCGTGCACGTCGGAGCGCTGCTATAGTTGGGACCAACAAAACAATGAGTGTGAATAAGAGCAAACTGTAAGAGATAAGATGGAAATTAAGCAGGTAAAGGCTGTTCCACGCTCATGCCATTCGGGTACGGTATTGCGCAGTGCTCATGTTTGCACCTCTAAGAAATTTCCGTTTTTTCGCATCAAAAAATCCAGATACGAAGCCGAAGCTGCCTTCTTCGCCAACCTGAAACTGTCTGATTTCAACATCATCGACACCCTGGGAGTTGGAGGGTTTGGACGAGTTGAACTGGTAGGTAACCTTTTCTTCTTGGAAGTTTGCATGATGTCTTAGAATAAGCACTGTGTTCACGAGCCTTTTATTTTTTCTTTGTTACTGCACCCAAATAAGTAAAAGAACATTTTATGATGGAATTATATATTTTCTAGTGGTTGAAAAAAACCTAAATTACATTCCCTGTTAAATAAAAACGTGCTAATAAATGCTTTAGAATCATAGAATCATAGAGGTTGGAAATACCTTTAAGATCATCGAGTCCAACCATTGCAGTAACCAAGAAGGATTTACATACTGGGTTGAGACCAGTTGACCACTCTCTCCAAGTGGTCCTGTGTTTGTGGCATTGGTGGCCTTTTCAAAACAACCTGAAGAGTTGTGTGGCCATTGAATGCTAAGACTGAAAGAGCAACCTGAAGTCTTACTTAGCCAAAACTGGAGTAACAGTACGATGTCTCTTTTAAGCAGTTTCTGGTTCAGGTCTCGAGATTTATCTACTTGGTTATCATGAAAGCTGTACATTCAGAGTCTGAACTATGACAACAAGTCCCAGAAAACTGCTTATTTTTTGCAGAATTTTAGGGAAACGACAAAACCTGAGCTTGCCTTTTGCTCTGCTTGGGTTTAGAGCTCTGCAGTCTTTGTTAAAACAAAGCCTGAGCGGGAGGAGATTGAAACAGCAGCCATTGGGTGACCTGTTCATAATTTCATGTAAATACAAAAACTTGTAATAGAAAGAGGGAGCTTAGCTTCCATCACTGTGCTGACCATGGAGAACCTTCTGATACCGGACACCAGTACAGTATGTTAGGAACTCCTGCAAGCTAGGGGCAGAAAAGGGGATGGAGTTACTGTTGCCATCACGAAGCTCCAGGGGAATCCCCGTTTCATAACCCTGCAGGAGCCAAATGCACCTGTGGTGCTGGGAACTGGAAAACCAGCAAAATGAAGTCTTTTTGTGACATAAAGGGTAAATTCTGTGTCAAAAGTGAGACTTGGTCTTCTGCGAGATTTATTCCTGACTTTTCCTGTTTGGATGTCTGTAAAGTCATGCAGAGGTGAGCATGTCCATGAGAATGCTGCTCCCTTCCTGGGGTATGGGGTTAGATTTATTACTTATTTATTTATCTGATATCAGCAGCTGTTGTTTTGGAAGAGTCACGAGAGCTCAGGCGTAGCCTGGGAAGTCCTGTCCTTGCCCTGCTCCTTCTATAGTCATCTGCTGCGGAGGGTGCTTTAGAGCAGGAGTTTAATTTGAGTTGTGCTCAACCTCTCTTTTGAAGCCCTTCCCCATGCTGTTGACAACAGCATAAAGCTCAGGAGATTTGCCTCCTAAATTAACCTCACCGCTGGCTTTGCCGCCTGAGGTGATGTGTAATGAGGGACCCACCAGTTTGGGGCTTGTTTTGAATCTTGTGAGATTTGTTTTAATTTGAAGGCTTTTTCAATGCATGCTGTCAAGCTTTGAAAAGCTCAAGATGTTCCTAGGAAGGTGCATGAGTTTGTCTTCATGAGAGGTTGCTTATGGGACCCTCAAACCACGCAGATATGAGAAGATTTGTCCAGAGAAGGGCAACAAAGCTGGGGAAGGGACTGGAAAATACATCTTATGAGGAGCAGCTGAGGGAGCTGGGGGTGTTCAGTGTGGAGAAGAGGAGGCTCAGGGAGGACCTCATCTCTCTCTACAACTCCCTGAGAGGAGGTTGGGGTGAGGGGGGGGGTCGGTCTCTTTTGCCGTGCCCAGAGTAAAAGGACAAGAGGAAATGGCTTTAAATTGCGGTAGAGAAGATTCAGATGGAACATCAGGGAAAATTTCTCCCCTGTGAGGGTGATTGGGTGTGGGAATGGGTTGCCCAGAGAGGTGGTGGAGTCCCCATCCCTGGAGGTGTTCAAGAGGTGTCTGGATGTGGCGCTGGGTGATGTGGGTGAGTGGGGATGGAGGTGGGGGTTGGACTGGGTGAGCTTGAAGGTCTTTTCCAACCTTGATGATTCTATGATAAGAAATTAGGCTGTTACTGGTGGCCATGGGCCTGTCCTCTACCTCTGACTACTCACAGGGTTCATTAGGAAGCTTTACAGTGTTGGCATCTTGAAGTCTTATCGATGTGTGATTCTTGGCCAGGTGTGAGGAAGAGCAGGAGTGGATGTGCTCTGTCACTTCAGCACATCAGATCACAGTCAGGTAGACATGTTTAATTCTTAGGAGAAGACCAAATCTCAGAAGCCTTCAAGAAGCCCTGGTGCCACCTGCACAGCCACAGACAGGAGAAATATTCCCATCACCTTGTAGGGGTTTTCTTCAGTGATGGATTTAAAACACTGGCCCTGGTCTCCTAAGCAGGAAAATGCTGGTTAAGGTCATTTTCTGTTGTTCTTAATTAATACTGAATTGCACACAAAAGGATAAAGATATTTCAAAGTTTAGCTTAACACTCTGGATTTTATTATTTTTTCTTTACCACCAAGGGAAATCTTGTTATTAAACCAAGAAAATTCTCTTTTTGTCTAAACTGAGCCTAGAATTGCTAACTCTTGCTTCTGTCTTCTCCGTGAAATATATGGCTTTTAATTTAAGGTTAAAAAATGAACGAATACAAAATGTATCAGAGGAATTGACTCTTCTATTGCCTGCTGCTGCACAGAGCATCGGAATTTGTTCCTGGAAAACATTCCCATTTTTGTGTGTTCCAAGAGTAAAATTGATCAAAGAAATAAAGTACATTTCAAGGGATAGGATTTTTGTAGCTTAACCTTGGCTGCTGTGGGCAAGTCCCCCCAGGGCATCTCTGTACCCTTCAAGAGGGCAACGGGTGATGTCTGGTTGGAAACTGGAATGTCTGGGGCTTAGTTTGGGTCTCACTGGCCAAGAAGCAGTAATGCTCCCATTGGCCCGCGTTTTAATTTTCAGCTGTGGTTTGCATCATCATGAGCTGGTTTCTCAGACACTTTTGTGAACGTGGGTTGTTGGGAGAGATCACCCCATTGATGCATTCATGCACAATTATACGGCTTTTATGTGAGACAGCCTAAAATTTAAATAGTTTTCAATCCTATGGAGATTTCACATGGAAATACCTTTTTGTTTTGGTTTTCCAGGTGGTTTTATTTTTTGCATGTCAGGAGGCATTTCCAACAGGTTTGCACTGGTGTTGTACATAGTTTGCTCAGTTTTTTGATGGCTACCTGATGCCTCTTGCAACGTGGCTTGTCCCTATGGATGCTGTTCCCCTTCATCATCCCCAACAGCTTTTATCCAGGCTTCTCTCAAGGGAAGAAACCAACTGAGAAGTGGTTGTGCTATTTTAGACAGCGACCAGCAAAGAAAGGCTTTTGGTCACTTACAGCAGGACCTGTATGATCCTCAATATCTGAGAAGCAAACAGGCGGGATGGAGAAACCACAGTCTGGCCAGGGCTGGCCGTGTCACATTCCTAGGACAACCCTCCCGCATTTCAGAGGGCTGCCAAGTAGGTGCAAGCTGTTCCAGGACACGTCTTGCCCAGCTGGTGGACGCCTCCCTTAGCAGGGCAGAAGGAAAACAGTAGGAGGGACTTCTTGGGTTTTAATAGCTTGGATTAACAGATGCATCCGCTGGTTTTTGCAGCTCAGCTTCTCAGCACTGTGTCAGTTGAGTGTCTTCAGTGTTGGGGTCCAGGTGCCTCAATCCTACACTGGAACAGGGAATGAGTTTGTCATCTCAGGATCATATCCCACCAAGCTCTGCTTTGCAGAGGACAGGGATGTAGGTCAGGTGTCCTCAGCCTTCATAAATCATCTCTCCTGAGCTTTAATTGCTCTTGTCTTTGTTCTTTAATTTTCTTTTAATTTAAGTCCTGTGTTTCTAATCCTCTGCCCCAGGTCAGTTATTTTGGATTTAAATCAAGATTATTTTAGACAGCTCTGAAATAAATGTATCTGGAGTATCTGAACATATGGGGGGAGAGTCATTATTGCTGTGAAACCAGTTCAGGTAGGTGAAGGCTGAGCACAGGTAGACTGAAAATCAGGTCCACACCTTTTTGTTATATCAGTTTATGCAGTTATCACTTCCAGCAGTCACTGGAGGAAGGAGGAGAAGTGTGGAGGTAGGAGAAGAAGATTTTAAATCACTCCTGTTGTTACAAAATTGCAAAAATAGCATATTTTCTCCACATCCCATCACAAGCTTGCTTGAGACTTGGTTTCAGCTACATCTTTGTTCACTTCTCAGGACAGAGACACCACTGAAAACCTACAGATTTGCCCACCGTCCCTGCACGTGCCCAAGCCTGGAGGGAACTGTGCCTTCTGCACTCCTGTGGGTAACATATGGCTTGGGACATCCTGAAGGCAATATCCAGAGTAAGGACAGACTCAACGTTTAGCCCTGACTTGACAAAACGTTTAGTCATACATTTTGACATTGAGCAGTCTTGCGGAAGTTGGTGGCACTTGGAGCACATATTTCAACCATATGCTCATTAAACCTCGGGCTGGAAGGGGCCTAAGGAGATCCTTATCCAGACAGAGTCAAGTATACCAAACAACTTCTGACCAGTTTTCCCTAATTTGTCATTAAAGTCTTTAGGGAAGAGAATTCTCAGGAAGGTTTTGCCTAATATTGAAAATCATAGAATCATGGAATCGTTTGGGATGGAAAAGTCCTTTAAGATCATCCGTTTCAACCATTAATCCAGCACTGCCAAGTCCACCAGTAAACCATGGCCCTCAGCACCACATCTACATGGCTTTTAAATCCCTCCAGGGATTTAAAATCAATCCTCCTGGCAGCCCTTATGGGGAATAAGTTTTTTCTGATATCTGATCTGAACCTCCCCTGGCACAACTTGAGGCCATTTCCTCTTGTCCTATCCCTTGTTAAACATCTCCTTGCTGTAGTCTGTAGTAGGCTTGAAGTACCATTGTCACGTGAAGCTGAAGAACTCTTCTCTTTATAAGAAATAATGTGCTGCTTTTGAGCTTTACATCCTAATTCACGCTTTCTAGGCCCGTGATCATTCTTGTTCTTTGGTTTCCAGCTGGTGATGCCCAAACTAGTCACGTTAGTCCATCCTGGACCTTCCTCTGCTCAAGTGGAGCTGGACAACAAGGGACAGCACTTTGCCACTACTAAATGGTGTCCCTTCTATTTCAAGTCATTGCTTCAATTTGTAAAAACCAGTTTGGATTCCTTTGCTCTCCCCGAAAGCGCTCCCAGCCCTCTCTGGCTTGATTTTAATAGATGCTAAATTAATAACGTCCTTCTTAGTTCATCATTTTATGGTGCCACACACTAGACAGACCCCATGAAGTCCTTTTGGCTTGATAGTGGCCACTAAAATCTGAACTCCTGTACGATGTGGAGGTTAATAAAGACATTGGCATAAAAACTAGGCCTTGGTTTCAGCCATGTTTTACTGGGCCTACACAGGACCTTCTTAGAAGGGACAGTATGGCATTGTTCATTTTTATTTGTGTTTTACAAGGAATCTGGCCACAGATTATGAAGTGCAATCAAATTTATTACCGCCTCGAGCCTGTTTTGTAAACAAAACCATTAGTTTTGTTTGCAAAATTAATTAGATGGCAGGGAAAAAATGGCCATAATTGTGTTCCAGTAGACTGACAGATGTATAATTCAGATAGCTGATTGTGGAAATTTCCAATCTCCTTTTGTTTCAACTATTACAAAGCTTTTTATCAGAAAGATCAGTCTTCTCTTTGAGATCTCCTCATTTTTATTTTCACTTGTCAGGAATCCTTTTGAAAGAATGGGCATTTTGGGTGCCATCGAGGTGAGGAGACTGAGATGGGAGTGAGGGATTTGAAGATCAGGTATCAGAGTAAAGCCCACATTCATCTGACAACAAAACTACTACGGAGCTGAGCAAAACACTGGTTATAAACATTTGACCCTTTTTTCCTTCCCTTCTCAACTGTGTACAGGACACTTAATTTTAGTGATATGGTCAGGTGGGGTTGGCCCACTGCAGAGCTGTTTTTTGTATTTTTCCTTTAATTTTTAATTCCTAATGGGTTTAAATACAGCCTTTGTAGATGGAAATGGGTCCTTGGGGCTTGTCTGTTAATGGCAAGGATGTTGCCAATGTTTGGAAAGACAAGGTGCCGTTTGTAGCCCATCAGATACCATCAGGATCTGAGCTGTCAAGCTGGAGGCTTGAGCTCCACTTGGAGTCAGGAATAAGACATAAAAATAGGTGCTATATTGCAGACAAAGCCGAGCTCAGGAGCAGGACCAGGTGATGTATGGAGGTGGAGAGTTTAGGTCCATCTGATATTTTCAAGAAACCACAGCAGTGAGTTTTTCCATTTGGTTTAGCATATTTGAGCTATATAACCCTTCTGCTGCTATTTACTTTTTATTGGAATGATTTTACGCATGAAACAGTTTAAATTCCTTGCTGCTTTTTAGCCTTTTCCTCCTAGACATTTTGGAAAAATAATATTTACCTCTGGGCTTTATAGAAAGACACAAATTTTAATGCATTTCCCAATGCCTCTACTTATAAAAAACTTAGCTGTACATGTTGAATATCAATTTTCAGCACAGGGACCAAAACACAGAATTACAGGGATTTAGCACAGTTTGGCATTTGATTAAGCAACTTTAATTGATCAATAGCTGAGGGTTTTGAAGGACTGTGTGTTTTTTAGCACATACTTAGGTATATACAAGGAGTGTAATTTTGCAATTTGTTTTCCTGTTGAGTCCCATAGCACTCAGGTTGTGATATGATAATTTAGGGCTTTCCCAGCCAGTTAAATCTAGAATTTCTCAAAGAAAATAAGGTCACTGTCGTGGAGTTTCCACTCTGCTGCCCACTCGTACTTAATTCTTGATTCATCCTTCAAAATATCCACCTATCCTAAAGACTTAATTTTTACTCTGTTATTTTTCTTTTCATCTTAGGTCTTTTTTTTTTAAGTCTTGACCTATTTTCCAGCCTAACCCAGACCGATGGCTGTGCCTGCTCACAGGCAGTGTGCAGCTAACCCCAAACTAACGTGTTGTTGAGTGCAAGGAGGAAAGGACATAGCAAGAAGCACCAGGTAGCATGCTTGTAATTTGCATATGCAAATCACAGTTTCTCTCAAAGTCTCAGGTCAGGGGAGCAGCTGAATCCAGCCTTAAGGACATGGACAAAGTACCTTTGAAACCCCAACGGAGAGCTCTGCAACACCGAGCACCACACAAATAGGAGCACGATATTCCCTCACTTGCCCAATTACAAGAAATGCTGGGAAGTTGTAAGGCAGAGAGTGTTATGATGGGGAAATCTGCTTCATCCTGGAAGGAGATAAATATATTTAGTACTAAAAGCTTGCCGTGCTCTTTTGCTGGGGGATGCGAGGGGGAGAAGTCACCACTTTGTTGGTGCAGCAGTTCAGCTGTTGGGATTATGAGAGCTCAGCTTGCAAGTGCTGTGCTCAGCAACAGCTGCTCCTATTTTTGTTGGTTCAAATGCAGCTAGCTGGGAACAGGCGGAAAATAAAGGGCCTTGGACATAGCCAGCAAGCAAAAGCATTTGCACCTCCATTCCCGAGCGCCGTGGTTGAGTCAGTTATTGTTTCATGGGGTACAAAGGTGTTCATGTTTCATGAGAGCACTGGTTTGTGGCTCCATTATATCTGAATAATAATGATATCTGGATAATACACATAGAACAAAATGCCCAGCTAGCAAAAACCCTTTGGAAAAGCACCTTTGGTATATATATCTTGACAGAGGTATCGCCGTGCTTGCACGGGGGTGGTCAATAGGAGACGTGTGCAACAAGAAACTTGTCTGCAAGTCATAGACATGAGAGTTCGAGAGAACCTTCTGTCCAGCTTCTAAAAGCTCCCCGTTACTGTGTGTTTAGGAAAAAGCCACATCTCCAGAGTAAATGAAATATTTAGGACTGGCCCAAACCCTGCTCCACCCTGCTCCCTGCGTGTGTTCCCATTTAGCTGGGAGCCCAGCCAGCTGCCGTGAAGATCAGCAGAGAAGGCTCCTGAGCAAGGCTTTGTTGAGCACAGTGCCCAGACACTGTGAAAGGTCATGTTCAAATACCTCCCTTAGATCAGCGAGAAGAAATCTGGGGATTTTTAAGTGGCAAACACCATTCCAGTTGTAACCTCTGTGTAGCTGCCAAAACGAAGGAAGGATAAACTATAAATATAAATACATGTTCAGCTCTGCTTTCATGCCCTTGGGTCTGTTGCTCTTTCCTGGCTTCAGGGGTCTGCACAGGGTACCATAGTGGCAAATTCTATCTGTAGCAGCTCCCTAGAGAAAAAGAAACAAAACAAAACAGGTTGGTTCTTGGAAATCCCATGGCCATGCAGGAGCTGTAACCCACAGGCACAAAGTCTGCAGTAAATGGGAATTCAGAAAAACAGGAGAGCACATTTATGACAAAGGCACCTCGCTGGTCTTCACTGGAAATAAATCCTTCTTTGGGGGCTTGTTCTACATCCTGGTAAACGTTTATTAAGGTTCACAGATTCTCAAGGTCAGCTTGTGTTGTGTCAGTTCAGCTCTCACTGGGGCTGCACGGAAATTGCTCGCGTTGCAGACTATATATAATACACATATATGATTTATAGTAAATAGAGATGAAGGAAGAGGAAGGATAAGAAACATACAGATACACCCATTTACTCTTTTTTTCCATCGAGGCCTGGATTTTGTCTCATCAATATCCATTTTCCCAGAAAGTCTGAAAAAGAGATGTAAAAAACATATTTATTTGTACGTGAATTATAGCTGTGTTAAAAAAAAACAATAAATCACACTGTGGTTTTGGAAAGCTGCAGAAGTTTATACACCATAAAGCAAAGCAACACTTTTGGAGCAATTCCAACATTTTCTATATGAAAATGCACAGAGAGCCCAGGAGAAGCCAATTGAGGTCTAACAAAACAAGGACTTGGAAACACAGGAGAGGTTACATCTCTTTTGCTTGTCCTTCTTCTCCTCTCTGTCTCTCCTTCTCTTCTTTAGTCTTCTTCTCTTCTCTCCCCCTCACCCCATGTTTGCATCTTGTTCCAATCTTGTAGCATTCCTCTTCTACTCAGCTCTCTCCCAAGACATCTTCACCCCCTTCATACTGAACTTCCTAAAGTTTTATTTTCTCAATGCTGACAAGTTAAAGGTAGCCCTGTGAATTCAACTTAGGAGCAGAAAAATGAAACCCATTTCCCTGCCACGTCCTCTTGTCTTATTTAAGAGAATCATAGAATCCCACACTGGTTTGGGTTGGAAGGGACCTTAAAGCTCCCCCAGTGCCACCCCCTGCCATGGCCAGGGACACCTCCCACCACACCAGGTTGCTCCAAGCCCCAGCCAACCTGGCCTT